>JAGGAP010000574.1:0-17975 GCA_017657235.1 Termitomyces sp. T73sscA
CACCAGGGCGCCAGGAATGTCTACTTCAACCCGGCAGTCCTCCAGGCAGCTCCCGGGTGGTTTCGGCCCCCCCCACACCCCCCCCCCAACCGCGCCAGCTCCCGACGCGCGCCGACTTCGGGGCACTGCTCAGCGGTGACCCCGGACCCGTCAAGTCGGCCAACAATGCCAGACGCTGGATGGAGACTAAGGGCTGGATCCTCGCCGGGGAACCATACGACTGCACGAAGCTCGTTTGCGTGCTCATGACTGCGGCCATGGTGACCAAGAGTACCAGACTTGACAACGACGCGCGCAACGCTGTTCTCGCAGTTGCATTTCTTCTCGAGGACAACGTGATCGACACCACGGCAGACACCATTGCGCAAGCAGTGGCTGCCAAGGTCCTTACCCGCATCGCACCGATTGCCGACAACCTCACGACGTCGGTGGAGTTCGCAGCTGCCGCTGGCACCACGCAGGCTGAGACCACGCTTGTGCTCAAGGACGCTGCCTCCCAGCTGGTTGCGGCCACGGGCTCGATCAACGGAGCTGCGGCCAAGCTCGCAGCGGCCCCGCCCGGCGGGTTGGCTCAGCCATCCCGCCCTATGTGGGTGGATATCGCCGCAGCCGGTCGCTCTCCAGCCCCTCAGCAGCTCCCGACTGCCTTCAACCCCAAACTGCCAGACCAGCACACATGTCTGCAGCAACGCCTCTTACAAGACGCTAAGACTGTCCTGATTGAGGTTGATGCTACTAACGATTCCTCTCCTCAGGATCGCTCCCCCAAAGGTAACCACGAGCTTAGAACACGCGTCAACAAACACCTGTCCGAAATCGACAAGACGATGAACGATACGGCGATGGGAGACGGCTCGGCAGCCACCGCGGTCCACACCTGGATCCGAGGCATCTCAGCACTGGCCCGCGGGGCCTACCTGCTCGAATTTGACACGGCGGAGTCAGCCGAGCGCTTCAGGATCTATGCGGAGGATCCAGAATGGGATGTCGCTGGTGCTAACTTCGGAGGGACAGCTAGGGTAATCGACAAGGCCCACAACCTGATCGTCCGCTTTGTCCCTTGCAAGGGCGAATTCGACCCTGCCAACCCGAACGACCTCTCAGCTTTCGAAGGGGACAACAACCTGCCAACTGGCTCCGTCACCTCGGCATCTTGGCTGAAACGGGTTGAAAACAGGTCTCCCTCGCAGACCCTGGCCTCGATCAAGATGTCGTGCAGATCGGCAGACGTGGCCAACACCCTGCTCCGTGAACGTATCTTCATCGCGGGTCACCGCGTGATGATAAGGAAGGACATTAGGGAACCCATGCGCTGCAACAACTGTCATGAGTTCGGACATCTAAGAGCTAAGTGTACCAACGCATCTCGCTGTGCCCACTGTTCAAGCTCTGCCCACCAGACCAACGCTTGCCCCAACGGCACTCAGCCCAGATGTGCCTTGTGTGGGGATAACTCTCACCACACGAGCACATCGAGGAAGTGTCCGGAATTTGTCCGCCGCTGCACTGACCTCGACTCCAGATACCCTGAAAACACCATGCCCTACTTCCCGACCGGGGACCCGTTGACGTGGGTCCTGAACCCCAAGAAGGCCTCTTCTGCCCCCCCCTCAGCCACCCCGAGGCTCTCCCAGGAGACCAAAGCCGGCCCGACACCTAGTCGGCACTACCAAACCTCCCTACTCGACTTCGTTCGGCCAGATGCCCGCAGCCCTCCCCACCCCGACACTCAACAATGACGAGTAACGCACGCGACCCGCGGAAGTTGAGAATCTGGCAACAAAACGTGCGCAAATCGGACGTGGCGCAGGCTGCCATGCTGAACACAGCCGACCCCAACGACTGGGATATCCTGGCCATCCAGGAGCCCTACCTAGACAGAATGGGCAAAACACGGGTGTCCTCGCGCTGGGTGGCTCGCTACCCGGCGACACACCACCTCGAAGGCAGCCCCTGTCCGCGATCCATCCTGCTCATCAACGCGAACATCCCTGCGGATTCCTACTCCTTCCTCGATGTCCCCTCGCCTGATATTACTGCTGTCCGTCTCTCCGGGGAGTCAGGGGCCGTAACCATCCTCAATGTTTACAACGACTGTCTAAACGACGACAGTCTGTCTGCTCTTTCCGCTTATCTCCATGCTAATGCCCCCCAGAACCAGACCCCTCTCCCCAAGCCTGTGCATATGCTATGGCTCGGAGACTTCAACCGCCACCACCCCATGTGGGAGACGGTTGACAATCGCCACCTTAATTCATCGGAGGAGGACCTCCGCGTCCTCTTCCGTCTCCTCAGTACCTACGACATGGAGCTGGCCCTCCCGCCTGGCCTCCCCACGCTGCAGACAGTTGCTGATCGTTGGACGAGGCCGGACAATGTCTGGTGCGAGCGGGGCTTATCCGTTTTCATTGTTTCATGTGAGGTGATCCCGTCACTTCGTCCCCCCCTGGCTGATCATCTCCCAATAGTAACGGTATTGGAGCTCCCAGTCCCACGCCCGCCACCCAGGCCGTCCAAGGATTTTAGGACTGTCGACTGGGCAGCATTCAACAACGCTCTCAAGGACAAGTTGACGCCTCTCTCACCGGCGCAGTCCATCCCTACGGCCGAGGCATTCCACCATAGGGTGACGTCGCTGACGGCGGCTATACGGGAGGTGATCAACGATGAGAATATTGTCCCAATCCGCACGCCCTGTCCTTTCACCAAGAGATGGTGGACCAAGGAGCTGTCGGCGCTGAAGAGGGAGCGCAGTCGTGCCAGTAGACTTGCCTACAAGTACCGAGACATTGCGGGCCACCCTGCAAAGGCAGAAGCAAGCCGCCTGGCAAAGCTAATGGCACAGCGTATACGTGACGCCAAGAGCCAGCACTGGCTAGAATGGCTGGAGGAGATTGATGCCAGACAAATTTATACGGCTAATAAATACATTGTTCGTGAGCCTACTGACTTCTCCAGTAACAGAGTCCCGGAGCTCCGGTCATCAAGGGGAGGCGACGAGGTGTAGGCGACGACGAATGGGGACAAGGCAAAGCTACTAGCTGAGTCTTTCTTTCCTCCTCCTCCCCCTCCTTCCATCCGCTTCCCGCATACTGCGTATCCGCGCCCCCTCCCAGACATCCGTTTCTTCAATCGCAAGCGCATCCGCGACGCGATCGACGGACTGCAGCCCCACAAAACGCCGGGTCCTGACGGGATCCCAAATGTGGTTCTTAAAAAATGCGCTGACCTTCTTGTACCCCACCTAGCTTTTGCCTTCCATGCCATCCTCGAGCTCGACACGTATCACGCCGACTGGTTAACCTCCACCACGCTGGTCCTGCGCAAGCCAGGCAAGCCTGCTTACGACGTAGCCAAAGCGTACTGGCCGATAGGACTTCTCAATACTATTGGGAAGCTCCTGTCGACCATTGTTGCGGCAGATCTGTCGTACCTAGCGGAGAAGCACGGCATGCTCCCCGCAGGTCAGTTCGGGGGGAGACCAGGCCGCAACACCACGGACGCCATGCACTCCGTGGTGAGCAAGATCAAGGATGCCTGGCGCGCGGGTAACGTGGCCTCAGCGCTCTTTTTGGATGTGCAGGGCGCGTTCCCGAATACAGCCCACGACCGCCTGATCCACAATATGCGCGAGCTCGCTGTACCCAGCTGCTACCTTCGGCTCATCAGGAGGATGCTTACAGGCCACAGCACTAGGCTCAAGTTTGATGATTTTGTCTCTGACCCCATTGGAGTCACAAACGGAACTACGCAAGGCTGCCCGCTCTCCATGATTCTCTATGCGTTCTACAACGCCCCCCTCATCCTCACCGCCAACCCAGGCGCTAAGTCTGAGGCCTCTTACGGCTTTGTCGATGATACGATGTTTCTTGCCATGGCGAGGACCCTCGGAGAGACACACGCCACCCTGTCTGACATGATGCAGCGTGCAGATGGTGGGTTCGAGTGGTCCAGGACGCATAATTCTCCCTTCGAGCTCTCGAAGCTCGCGCTAATGGACTTCCCAAGGTCCCCCACCGACGTCTCCCCTGGGGACCTAGTCCTCACCCACACCGGTTCAGATGGGCGGGAGACCCAGCAGAGAGTACCTCACGTGAGTACCTACAAGTACCTGGGTGTTCACTTTGACCCTAGGCTCCGCTGGAATGCGCACGCACAGCGTGTGGTTGCCAAGGCTTCTTGGTGGACCCTCCAGATTGCTCGACTGTCTCGCTCCTCCGGCGGCATGCCCGCCCACCGGGTGAGGCAGCTCTACAATACAGTGGCGGTCCCGGCGATTACGTACGCGGCAGATGTTTGGTATACCATCATCCATGACTCCCCCTCAGGGGCAAAGAGACTAGGTTCTGTCGCGATCACTAACAAGCTTGCCCCCGCACAGAGGCGCGCAGCGCGCATCACGACTGGTGCCCTAAGCACCTCTGCGGGTGACGTCCTCGACCTACATGCTAACCTGCTCCCTGTAGATCTGCTCTTTCAGAAAGTCCTCTTCCGAGCAGCGGTACGTCTCTCATCCCTCCCCTCTTCCCACCCCCTCTACGCGGTGATTCGCAGAGCCGCCCGCCGCTACGTTGCCAGGCACAAAGCCCCGATGCACCACCTCTTTTACACGACTGGGGTCACCCCCTACGCCTTGGAAACCGTAGGGCCGATACGAAGGCGCCCCGGATATGTCCCAGCATTCTCCTATCACATAGAAGACTCCAAAGACACAGCCCTCGCTGCGGCCACGACGATTCTGGCAACGTCCCCGGCTGCGGCATACTGCGACGGATCAGGCTATAATGGAGGAGTGGGCGCTTCGGCTGTGTTATACGTCAATGGAATCGAGCGGCAGTATCTTTGCTACCACCTGGGCAAGGAGTCCGAACATACGGTCTATGAAGCGGAGGGGGTAGGCCTCCTGCTAGCCCTATACCTACTGACTACAGTGCAAGGTTTAGAATCATTGCTGGGTTGGAGAAGAATAGAAGAAAAGACATATGCATAGATGCTATTGAGAATCAGGGCATTCTTGAGCTTCTCAGTCTACTAAGTGAAGTTGCCATCCACTCAATTATATTTCAGCCCATTTTATCTGTAGCAAATGACATGCTCAGGCACAAATAGATTGAAGGAGTTGCTAGGGAGAATAGTGGGAGAAGCAGAAATGAGAAACATGAAAAGGAGAAAAACACAAAGACATGCCAATAAGTAAGAAGGACAAAGATGTTTGAATATGCAACACAATACACGAGGACAGGTCTAGATGGTCTGGACTCAGATGTTTGATTGACACAGCACTAGAGAGATGTTGTCAAACAATAGCCTATAACCTGTTAGGGTTTAAACCTCTTATTTATTTAGACCTTGTATAGGAATCTATACAGAGTTATTATCAGTATTGATACTTCAGTCTCATATAAGTGACTATATTGTAAACTGTACCTTTTATTATCAGTATTAATACTGTCAATATATAGTCAGTTACTTGTAGATATAAAGTAATTTAAGTTGCTCACCCTCAGTCTCATATAAGTAACTGAGAGTGTTATATACATGTTTAATTATATATTTTATTTTGTTCATTGTCTAAGTGTGAAGGGGCATGGTGCCTTAGCTCATTACAGTGTAAAGAGTGCCTATTACAATGTGAAGAGTAGTTTCTGGCTTGGCATCTTGAGTGTTTATTGTGGTGACATGACACCAACTCCAACACTATCTCCTTCTGTCTTTTAGTAAGCAGCTTTGATTAGTCATATGCATAGACCTTACTCAGCATTGATTATTGTTACATACTAGACTCTAATTAGCTAAATAGTATTAGTAATAGCATAGCCACCAATATAGTATATAAAAGCAGCCTGTAGAATAGAATATCTCCAGGCTAAACCATAGCAATATTCTTTTAGCCTATCTGTTGAATCAATTGTAAGCTTCTCTAGTGATATCTATTCCTCTGCTTGCTTTACCTGTACTTTGTCCAACTCTTTCCTGCCTCTGTGCCTGCTTAACTCTTGCTTGTTGCTTGTATTGCTGGCTCTATAAAAGAGTTCTGCACATGTTAAGCCTTGCTCTTACAATAGCAGCCTTAGCTATTACATCTTCTTGTGCTCCTTTCTGATTTTTCCATTGTATATCTCAAAGAATGTTTGTTTTAAATTTTTGGACAATCACATCTTTAAAGAATAGATAGCAAGGAGCTCTGACTTTTGAAGGGTGATATGTCATTATTACCTGCTTCTGTACTATAGTCAGCTCACTACAACAAGGCATTTGGCTTACTCATACTCTATTTTGGTTTGCAGTGCAGTGATAAGTTAAAGTTGGCCAGCTTGTTAGCTATCTGAAAGAACTCAAGGTTTTTGTAAATGATCTAAACTTTAAACCTGTGCCATGCCATGCATTCTTAAGAAAATGCTGCTATTTTTCAAAGGAGTGGATAATAACTAGTAACATTTTGTCATGAATCTTATAGTTTTATTTTACTGCATTGAGGCTCTTGGAGTAGAAGGCTATAGGGTGCTACTTGCCATTTTTTTCAAATTGCTGAAAAAAACTGCCCTTGTAACAAAGTCTGAGCTGTCAGCTTTGACACAGAAGAAAGAGTCATTGTCATGAAATAAGAGAACTGATTTTAAGATCACAGCTTGTTTGAGAGCATCAAAGGCAATTTGCTGCAACTTCTTCCACTACTATGCTATATTTTTGACTATGAGGTCAAAGAAAGGGTATGCATAGTAGGAAAAGTCTTGAATAAATCTTTAGTAGACATTAGTGAAAACAAAAAAAAGGCCTGCACCTTCTTTTTGTTCATTGGCTTAGGCTAATCTGCTATACTAGCCACCTTCACTGAATTCATTCCAGCTGATCCATATAAGATGATCATATTAAAGAATACACCAACTGACTTTATCTTACAGTTTCTTTTTATATATCAAGATGTTTAATTGTTGTGAAACTTATATTACTCACCATGTTTCACAAATTGAGTAAAGAGGTATAGAATAATGCTGCCTCTCTAGAGTTCAAGTCATTCTTTGATTTATAAATTCTAGGTATGCTTACTTACTTCTTGTTCAATTTATTTACTCAATAGATCCATTTTTTAACTTGAGAACTCTGGACAATATATTCTGTACTTGTTTAAATACAGTCTCTATCTATGCAATGCTTTGTCAAGTTATGGGCCCTGATATCAGCAAAACAACTTCTGATACCTTGCATTTTATGAAGTTCAATGCTATCAACTGTCACATAAGGTTGAACAATATAAAAGCTACTCTCTAGGCTAAGGCCTTATAAAGCATAGTGTCTGATCATAAATTATACTTACTTAAACCTTCCAGCAAATACTCTCATTTGATGGCCACTATCTGCTCAACTCAGAGTATGTCTTCTGTCTTTGTGTGGAAGAAGGGTCAGAAATTGCTTATATCTTGCAATCTAAAAAATAACCAGCTTGAGAGCAGGCTTGTGACAAGCACAAATATTGGCTTAACCAAAACAATGCATATATAGGTTTTATATGCAGTGTGATTGAATATATGCAGCATAATTTCATTATTGGACTTGCAAGCTTTATGAAAGTCTGAAAACACCTTTGAAAGAACGTGATAATGCAGCAAAGTAGAGTGAATATCCACTATTATTATTAGCAACTCTATGAAAAAATTAGGATAAACATACCTCAATATTAAATCACATAAGTTTTTACCTAAATATCTGCTATTATTTCCTTGAAGCTGATCATACAATCAATGACATTACTATTATCAATGCAATTCTTTCTTTGTTGCTTTGCATGCCCACTTGAAAAATTGTTAAGCAAAATCTATTCTATTAAGAAACTTCATTCATGTTAAACAATGTTAACACTGAGTTGTTACTTGTTTACAAGCATATTGTGCATGAAGACAACTCCTTGTCAGAAGCCTTAGTCTTTGTATTTAAGACAAAATAACATTTCCAATAGAAGCAAAAATAATTTGAAATCAGCAAAAAAGAAATCCAAAAACAAGCATAAGTTAAAGCTTAACAAAAATCTGCTATAATTGTAGCAACAAAAGTTATTGGAGTTTCAAGTGCCCAAAGCCCAAAAAGCTCAAGAGTGTTGGCAATGCCAATATTACTATTACAGAAATAAAAAGTCAGCTTTATAAAGTTGAAAAAGTCCTTATAGCAATTAACAATAGAATTTAGTTTACTTCTTAATAGTGCCACATTTTGCCATATAATTGCTAATCAATTATACTTCACTTGATATCATGAAGTCATTAATATATATTTGTTGGTAAACTAAACAGAGTATCTGCTGTCTGGTACTATTCAATTCAGAGCAAATGTACTTAATGGAACTAATGATGTACTTCTTCATAACATTTTACACATCCCAAATATTGGGGCTAATCTTGTAAGCTTGGATGTTCTTCAATGTGCTAGAGCTACAATCAAAGGTCTTGCATAAAATCCAAGTCTTGCTTGAGATGAAAAGGATTGTTTGTATGCTAATCTTATTAGCACTTATAAAACACTCTATCACATTGGATGTATGTCAACTGGTTACATCAATCATCAAGTTGCTTATATTGTGAGCAAGTCCCACCATACATTGTTGGCATTGTTGATTTTGCTACATACAATGAAACAGAACTTAGTAAGCAGACTCAAAATAAAGTCACTTTATAAGTTTGATTGTTTGTGCAGTGGCTGCATGCAAGAAAAGTCAATTAGACCTCTCCTTCTTCAAGCTAGCAATATTAAGTATGACAAGAATGAGTTACTTGTCATTAACATATTTGGGCCAATATCTGTACCAACTTGGGATGAATTCAACTATGCATTGATCATTATTAAAGCAAGTCATCAATAATCTATAGGCTCTGTATGCAGAAGTATAATATTTTCATTGACTTTCAAAAGGATGAAATAGTAGTAGATAGCAAGACTATCCCTGCAGTAAAAGTATCTCTGAATCATAGTAATAGAAGGCTCCATTGATACCAAGCTATGGAGAAGAAACTGCTTGTCTGGAAAAAATGACTAGGTTGTGGCAGAAAATTGCCTACTATAAAAAATGGAGGTGACAAGGTGCAACTATATGCAAGCCTACTAGTAAACAGTCCTGCACTATTGGTGCTGAAATAAAAAGCTGAAGAGTATTAGCATATTCTGAAGAGAGAAAAAGCTTTTAAAATGAATGGAAAGGTTTTAAAACTGTGTGAGCAAATAGAACGGTCAACTAACTTCTTTAAAGATCAAGGTCAAGAACCTTGTTCTGGATGAAGAAAAACTAGAGGGCAATACATCTTCTATAATGACCAAAAGGTCAATCTGAAATTAACCTATACCACATCCTACATTTGAGTGGGCATTTAATCTACAAATGCCTTCTAAGTAGAATAAATTCATTGCATGCATAGAATAGAATATACTGGACAATAGAGACAGAATTGTATTATCAGGCTAACAACAATGAAATTTCTCCACTAAGCAAGATTTTTTTTTGATGGAGTATCAATAACTCATAGGAGTAAGCAGCCTATAGTAGCATATTTGCTGACCTGTGATAATCAATGCCCTCAGAAAAAAGTATGCTTATCCAACAAGTAAAGCAAATGTAGATACACATCTACACATAGTAACACACAACAATGGCAAGAGTAAAACCAATGATTTTGTAATAGAGAATATTCTAACTCTGAAACAACAGTGGCAGGGAGAGTTTTTGAACAATCCAAATAGTAACAAGGAGAAACTACTTTCTTGGCATGAAGTTAATCACAAAGTAAATTTTTTTTTACAAGAGTAAAATATACAAGCACCATCTGCTAAGATATTCAATAGCTCTGCAGCAGCAGTTTATAACAAAACCAATCAGTACTTGAGAGCTGAATGGTGGGAAGCATGGCCAGCCTTTCAAGCTACTCTATTACTATGCATTTCAAAAATGGAACACTGAGAACAGCATTGGATGCAAATACTATCAAGGATGTAATGCTACTTTTTGATTAGAAAGTAAATTGAAAAGATGTAGCAAGAGCAAAGTTCAGGTTCAAAATTGACTTAACAAATGCATACAAATAAGTAAAAATTTGCTTGTCCAACTTTCTAAGACAGTGTTTTCATTGATAATCAAATCATATTTGAGGAACATCATGCAAATAGAAGACTGTAATGCTCCTACAATGTTAATAATTTTTTTTTGCAATATAATTAGGAGGTTTGTTTACATATATTTGGATAGAATATTTATATATTTGGATTTGATCAAAAGACACAAGAATTATCTTTGTGTGATATGCCTGATAATCACTGCATATACTGGACCACTGATGTCTATTACTCAGAATAGAGCACTATATATATTAACATGCTTCAAAATAATAAAATGTATATGTTTAAAGACACTAGTCATTAAACCTATTGATCCTAGGCACAAAGTTGTGATACCTCAAAGACCAGAGTTGGTGCCATGTATGGCTAAATAAGTTCTTGGCAGAAATGCAGACCTGCAGGCTTCATATCTAAGAAGTTTACTTTAGCACAACAAACTATGTAGTTTATGAGCTAGAAATGCTATCAATACTTGAGGCACTTCACAAGTAAGAAGACAAGTTGATGAAATGTAGAATCCACATTACTACAGACTATAAAGCCCTTAAAAAGCTACCTTGTCTCCCTAGCAATGCAAGTGGATTGACTATATATCTCAATATTACTTTGACATTATATATGTCAAGAAGAAACTGAACAAAGTTGCTTATTGTTTTTTAAGATACTTCAAGAGCAACTATTTAGGAAAGCTTCACAACATGCATGAGTATATCAATGTAAATATTTGCATTAACCTGCAAGAAAATAACCTCCTACCTTATTATTAGTAGAAGGTGGTGAAGAATCACATTGTAAAACTTTGCGCTATGCAAGCACACAAGTTTTGATGAAGCTGACACTTGCAAGAGAAGCAAGAAATTTGGAATATAGAAGTTGAGTAGCTGAAATAGGCTTAAGCAATGCTGTAATTACCTCTAAACAAGAGTCTAGAGGATTTTGAACTGCATAGCTAAGATATGACATTGGCCAAGGCTATAGAGCAACAAAAAGGCTAGTCCATGCCTCCTGCTGAGATGAATAATGAATTACTGCACACTGTGCATAAGCAATACAGTTACAATGCATTCTACTTAGAGATTTTGCAATATACAAGTGCTCATTTACAATTCAGTATAGATGGTTATGAGCTGATATAGATGCAAAATATTTAAAGCTAAAAAGTAGTATGCATACCATAGGACTGACCTCTGATTACTCAGCTAGGAATGCAAGCTCATAAAGTTGTTGGTTACTTTGAAACCAACAAAAAAATTGAATACCTGAAGCAGTAGAACTGTAGTCTCAGATGCAATTGGAAGTCTTAAAGTTCTGTCAGACATGCAAAGCATATTCAATCCAAGACAAGTAATTGAAAAATAGAAAAGTTACATTTCCTGCTACTATCAACAAAACCTTGAAACTCCATTGAAATGGACTTTGTTGGTCTATTTTATAAATCTAAAGATTGTAATTACTTTTAGGTGGTGATCTGCTAGATGATAAGCATGGTGCACCTAATACTAATATACACTCCAATAAAAGCACCAGAGCTTTTGTGGATCTACTTTCAAGAAATTGTGCTGCACAGCCTTTCAAGCTTGAATATGAGTGATTAGAACTTGAAGTTCATATTTCACTAGTGGCATGAACTGCAAAAACTTCTTAGTACTAAGTTGCTTATGTCTACCTTATTATATTTGCAAATAAATAGATAAATAGAGCAAGCTAATTGCAGTGTAGCACAGATTTTTGCACAGTGGTCAAACTTGACTAATGAGACTGAGTTGACAAGACACCTCTGACTAAATTTGCCATCAATGCTAGGCTATCAATGCTAGTATGTCTGAAACTACTAAATGTATACTATTAAAGTCAAAAGGAGAATACATGCTTTCTATAATCAGAAAATTGTAAGAAGACAGAGTAATTCACAAGAAAGTGAAGGACTTTGCAAGACAAGCATTGAAAAATCTTGCAAACATGCACAAGGCTATTTATAGCTGCACGAGTCATGCAGACTCAACATGGAAACAGCAAACAGGTGTCAGTGAGAAACTGCAGCTAATGCTAGGCATGTCAGTATATCTGTTGATTGAGAACTCAAAACAAGAGCAAATAAGTTGTGTCCAAAACTTATTGAATCTTACAAGATCTTGGTTATTGAACTGAGCACATTGAATCATGTATTGAAATTGCCAGCAGCATTGCAAGCTCAGATAATTGTGCCTAAGTTCTATATATTACTATTTAGGCTCTACAATGCAAATTATAATGCCTTGTTTTTGTTTTTTAATTGAGTCACACCAAGGCATACAATTTTGCAGCAGTCAATGAATAGAAATAGTTTGTCAAGGAGATCTTGGAGTATTATTAACAGAGAAAAACAAATCTCAAATTCAAGGTTTGTTGAAGTGCTGGTGGTACAATGTGGGAGCAATACCAAATGTGCTCAAAGCTGGCAGCTTTGAATTGATACTTAGAGTTGCAGGGCATCTGATGCTCAAGTTAGCTAGCTAAGCACTCACAGGCTCAGATATGGTTGAATTATAATGTAATCAGATAATCAGATAAGCTAAATGAAGAAGCAGATTGTTGCTGGCAGATCAGATTATATAACTATATGCATATTGCACAGTGATGTCTTATCTATATCCAGGCTAGGCCTATTACACACAGCAGCAAAACTACAGAGTTCTGAAGGAGGAGGTGAGCAGCCAAAGCAGTATTTAATAATGTAAAAGTGGCATTATTCTTAATAATGTTCCAATTTGAGCAAAACCCAGCTGTAAGAGCCTTCTACAGAGCTAGCAAGTGCTAGTGACAAGTAGGAGTTGAGTGGGTGCAGAGGCAGACAAGAGTCAAACAAGGGACTAGCAAGGCTTAAGCAAGCAGTTGGATGTTGCTAGAGAGCTTACAGTTGATTTAGTATATAGGCTAGAAGAACACTGCTATTGTTCAGCCTAGAGATATTCTATCTACAGGCTGCTTATATATACTACATCAGTGGCTGTGTGATTACTAATACTGCTTAACTAATTGAGCTCTGGTAATAATCAATGCTGAGTAAGGTCCATGCATATGACTCATCAAGGCTGACTACTAGAAGATAGAAGGGGATAGAGCAGGCTGAGCAGTCATTCAGATGTGCTAAGAGTAGGCGCATCCTCAAACTAAGCTTGAAGTAGAGTTGGACATGGTCTAGAGACCAGTTTTCTAACACCAGCTTAATACAAATAAGTGCTGCAATTTTATCTGCTATACATTCAAATGCTATAAAATGGGCAACTAAGTGATATGGAGCATACTTGTGCTGATGCATCAAATGCAGAGTGTAGCACTTATAGAAGTTGACAATGACTTATTGCACTAAACACAATCAAGAAATAAGGTAGTACAACTTCAACAAGAACAGATCCTGCCTCTAAAAAAGGCAGCATAGAGAAACCAGAGGCAATCACCTTCAAAGTATACTACAATGCAAGGAGGAGTGCCCTGCAAAGTTATAAGGCACAGAAGCAACAAGCCAGCAATACAAGAAGAGTGCAGCAGAGTATTAGCATAAGGTCTACCCTGACTGCAGATTCTGCTCCAACAATGATCACATTCTCTGCATAGGAAGCCATATGCAGAGAAGAGCAAACAAAAGGAAGTCATAACATTGTAGGATGTACTGGATCCTCACTTCAAAGTAGTTTAAATATGCTTTATATCTAAAGGTCAGTATGTACCTTCAGAATAAGCTTTTTTGAAGAATTCTGTTTCTCAGGTAGTAATTTCTGAGCTCCTCAACAAGATTGCTATGCTGCAGCACTATAATAATCATATTACAAGAAGCAGTCCAAGCTAAAATACTTTTAGAGCTATGAACTCAGAAGAAAAAAAAGGCATGTCAGCTCAGGCTGTAGCAGTGGCAGAGGTACAGAGTGCACTGAAGCTGGAGAAGTTATACTCACACCATCTGAGCTTAGTAACACACCCTCTTTAAATATGCTCAAGTGAGAGCTTTATGTGCCATGTTGCAGTAAGCCATAAATCAACTAATGCATAGCACTCATGTTAGTATGACCAGGCTCATTGTCAAGTTGAGAAAGACAACAAGCAGAACTTGACTGCTCCATCCAAGCCAATTGTTGGCTCTATGTTCTAGTTACATCATGTATACTTGAATGAGTAGACTTCAATAATACCAATGTACTTTGTGTCTTACTTTAGAATTGGATATCTATTTACTAAGTAGATCATGCCTACACATATAGGCATGTATACTTGAAATATCAATTTTATTATCTGACACTTTTTATAGACATCTATATTGCAGCCAACAATGAGGTATGTTCTAAGTTGAAACAATATGGCTTTCTCTCAGTAGTTAATGCCTGAAATGGGTGATAGTTGAAGACTATTCTTGATTTCTGCAGAAATATTATAAGGAATTCACAAAAGAACCTGACTCAGAGAAACAGGGCCTATACTATTATATTAGGCAGCTGCCCAACTAAACTTACCTATGAATGCAGCTGCATGAGAATGCACCACTAGCATGCACACTTTTTGCTTCTAGGTAACTAGCTGCAGCTAACATTGCAGCTTCTCAAGAAGCAGAAGAGCCTTTGATGGTGATTAAAGAGGTGGTTTCTGATCCAAAGCTGGTCAACAAGGACTTTCTGGCTGAGACACCTTTGCTGACCAATTCAACTCATACCAAGAATGATATTGAAATGAGCAATAAAGCCCTATCCCATTCAAGAAAGTAGAAGAGGGCCAGGTAGGCATATAATTGTATGTTTTATCTCTAGGCTGCATACTGCAGCCCTAATTATTGGCTTCACCTTCTTGCATTGTATCATGCAAGTGTAAGTCTGTATCATCTGCTATCTGATGCAGTGTCACCTCTTTTTTTTACCACTATTGCACTAAACACAGCACAACAATATATATATATATACTTACATTTGCAGTAGCAATTAGCACCTGTATATACTGTACTACTTGCTGCTTAGCTAAGCAGTCTGTGACAATAGGTAATTTATGCTGAGATTTAATGTTCACAGCATGACTCATTGCTAGAGCAGAGATAAAATTGCTGATATGATCAGCATTACCCTTGTGTAATTTGAAACTCCCAACTTTTGGAACAAGCCCAACTGGGATTGTCCTGATATAAGACCTCAACCACCATTCACTAACTTATTACATGGTAGTATATTTAGGAGTTATTGCACTGATTCCTCCAGTCTAATTGGCAAAAAATACTACTAATGTCTTGTGATGCATTATTTGAATAAAATTACAAAACTCCTAACCAATGATAGTATTTGAATCAATCATCTTACATTGATATGATTCTGTCTTGCTTTAAAATGTCATTTTGCTCCCTCATGTCCACTCCTATAGCTACAAACTGCAGTCTGTCATTATTTCAACCCCTGATTAATCAAGAAAAACTCAACACATATTTAAAATATGACCAGAAAATCCTAGGATTCCGCATCTAGTTGCCAGTACCAGAATCCTTTTTTTCTTAAAGGGAACTAAAAATTATTCCCTTAAACACAGAGGAATGGATGCCAACAAAATTGAATTGGTCAGATGATGAAAATTGGGCACAAAATACACATGACAGGAAATCAATCATGGGTGGACATTTGACATCAATAGAAGAACTATCCCGTGGTCTTCTAAGAAGCAATCCATTGGAGCAAGATCAACAGTCAAAGCCAAATATATAGTATCTTTCATGCTACTTACAAAGCAATTGGGCTTTGTACTCTAACTTAATTTAACTCAAGCCTCAACAGCTATTATCTACATGGACAGCGCTGGAAGTATAGCTCTATCAAACAACCTTGTATTCTATTCACATTGCTTGATGAAACATCAAGTTAGAATATGTCTCTACCAAGAATATGATAGCTAACATCCTCACTAAAGTTCCACCTTGCAAAGCCTTTGCAAAATGTTGAATCAAGTTAAGCGTTTAACCTCCTCAGTTGACATCAATTGGAGAGTCAAAGATATTGATGTTTGTCTTTGAATAATGAACACATTGTCATTTCTAAGTACGTTTACCTCTATTTTAAATATATGATCTCATAAAATTGTCATTATAACATTATAATTATGAAGTTTGAAAATCAAAGATAATTTGAACTTCAGGGATGCCAAATACTATATACCCTATACTAAGAAAAATGAGATAGATTTCAGTGATTAATAAAACCATTTCTATTGCACTATTGTCAGAGACTGAGAATACTAAGATAGGATGAGCAACAAGTTTGACTTGATAAAACTGAGAGTTTGAATCTGAACAGAAGTCTGGGCAATTGTGTTAATTGCCTGGAAAACAATAGTCGAATACATGCAGTTATATAGTAGAACTAAGTAAAGGAGATTTAGTATAAAGGTGAAAATTTATAGGGAATAGTTTCAGATATATTCAAGTCTGTGAAAATAAGTAAACTAAAGAAGGAAGAAATGATGAGACAGTACATATCCATCTACAAAAAGTACAGTACCATGTATGCTCTATAGCCTAGTAGAAATGCAATACAATCACATACCTGGGCTACAATCTGGGTAGTAAGCCATGTCTGGCCAGATACATCACTAGACCCTTATCTGGCCAGAAATGGTACTATATTTGCCAGATTTGGTTACTAGGATTGCAATCCATGTAATGCAACCAGTACTATGTATGCAACCAGTACCATGTATGAGCTCATCTCTTAATATATTCTTTATTTTTGTGTTTGTTAAGAATGATCATGTATTATTGTACATATGATAGTAGACATCAGACAAGGTCAATAAGTAATCATTCAACAGAATATGCAAACAACAGGTCCCATAACACAGTAATGAGCAAAGCAGAGCAAAAAAAGACCAAAACCAGCAAGAAAAAGCAAACTCAGAGCAACTGGAAAAGTGAGCATCAAAAAAATCAGAAGAATTGAAGGTACTTAGCAGCAATGGTGCTTGAAGAGTCGAGGTGGCTTGTTAGCCTTTTTGGACAGCCGTTTTTCCTGCCTGACTATACCCTCATCACTCTCAGATTCCAAGTCATCCAGCTCAATGTCATCTTGACTTTGATCTACAGAATCAGCCAACCAATTTTCCACACCCTCCACATCACAAATATTGGCAACCAGAATTGATAGCTTGGTTTGGCTGGGCTGCAGTGTTGTGCCAGGGCAAGAGTTATTTTGATGACAATAAGAAAAGAATGAATACTTACTAGTATTTCCTTGTAGTTGGTACGAGCATGATATACACATTGTTCATGGTTGAAGTCTTGATGTTGGTAGTCATCATATCTGCAGTTCTCTGCATGCTGGTGTACTTAAGACTGAATGTTATCACACCAACAATCAAAGTTGTAGTGAGGAGTGTCCTGTCAAAACTCTTGATGGTGATGGTTTTAATGATCTTCACATCAAGAGTCTGGTCTTTTATCTTTGCAATGCCAACTGCCAGTGACATGTTGTCAGTCCTCGCATCCCTTTTGGTATCCTTTGTACTTGTGTTCATTGGGTATGGCATCCTGATGATTGTAGCCATTACAATGGTGATAGTCGTCAATATAGTGCCGCTGCTGGGCACCATGACTACTTGGAGACAGCAAATGACCTTGTATTGCTGATGCATGGCAAGCAGAGCATGCATCTGGAGAGGACAATGATGTTTGTAACCTGGGGCTTGATGTAGCCTGTAAAATATCAAGTTGTAAAGATACTGAGCTGTTATACATGCGTGATGCACCTATTTGAATGTCTTAGTCCTCCACAGCTGTAAAAGCTCCTTTTTTTTTTTTTTTTTTTTTTTTTTTTGTTTTTGTTTTCGGGGGCGATCGTGACGATTTGCTGAGGTTTTGTCTTGTTGTTTTTGGTCCGGGGATTCAT
>JAGGAP010000575.1:0-17955 GCA_017657235.1 Termitomyces sp. T73sscA
TTTCTGTGACTCTACAGCTTGGGCATATTGCTCTCTCTTCAAAGTTTGTGATGTTTTCCCAATATTTTCCCACTTTGTAGGCATTGTGCATCGTTTTCCAATTTTTTACCTGTCTCGATAGGTGTTTGCTTCGTAGTGACTTCTAGATTTGGCAGTCTGTTGGGACGTCCCCCATTCTTTCTTAAATTGTTTTTTGTAAATTTGGAAGAGCATCAATTCCTGAACCCACTCATGGAGAAGGAACTATCCCTCTGTTGAGATATACTCAAGCAGGTTGCTTCGTGATCGTCACGACACTTGTGCTTACAGACCTTCGTTTTCATCTATGGTACATGCAACATACTATGCGTCCTCAAAAGATATTCCACCCCAAATAGGGCGGACGTCATCGTATCCATCTCTACCCTTGCAGACAACACAGGTAACGAGGCCTCATTTCCTCCTAGTTTTTCTGCTCGCTATTGCTCTAGTATCTCTCGAATAACTTGCTGTGGAACATCATCAGTCTTTCGTCTTCCGACCAGTACTTACAGTGAGGATTTTCGCAGGAATCTTTGCTCCAGGCAATGGGCAAAGAGAGTTTTGAGTTAGTGATCTTCCCAAGATGTTTCACAGTATACATCCTTTTTCTTTGACAAATTTCAAAATATATGGATACTGCAATGACTTCCTACCCAGTCTCCTCGAACGGAACGACTTATGGACAAGGGCCATTTCGGAAAATCTGGCTGCTAATTGATAGTCAACTCACAGGCGTTACTTTATCGTACCCAGTAATTTTCACAGGCAGGCTGGCTCCCAGCCTTTGGAGGTTAGGGAGACGACTGAATTTATGGGCCAATTGCTGCGTACGGTGCCCAAGCTACTTCTTGGATATCACTCCATGTTCCTCTTCTGACTGGCAGAAAGCCTCGTGAATCTTCTATTGATCATGATGTTGTGTCTGCTGAGGAGGATCATGCCTTACTCAAACATTGGCATGTAGTCATTACTGATTCCTCGGCAGAGCCTGCAACTGGCTGGAAACATCACTGCTCACAATGCACCAATATATGCAAAAAACGAACATTACCGGCAGCGTCGGTCCTGGTACAGTCAACATAACCGTGAAGGCGGCGACAGGCGCCAGTCCCCGACTCTAGAAAACCTTGTTGCGATCAACGGCATTCAAACACCAGTTCAAAAATCTTTATATGAAGAAATAATGATACTAGTTGTTGTGTTCAATGACAATAAACCAGAACATCCCCAAGTACCTAGTATTTTTCTTGCCTTTCAACATATTCTGAGTTGGTACTTTGTTGTGACTACTACTTTGAAGCAGGGTATGTAGCCTTCATCTTTAGCATTAGGATGGCATTGCAAAAAAAGATAGAGTAGAACTGACACATGCATTCCTTAGTCACTTTCACATCAGGAGGAAAAGATCGTTTGGACCTTTTCTGATGTTTTGGTCACCTTCATAATATAGTATGCCATGAGGTCCAGCAATGCTTGGCAGGGCAAGGGGAAAGTTTCTTGAAAATCCTCTGTCCAAAGAGCAGCATGTGGGGCTTCACTGTTCATAGGTTGTCTGTCAGAAGACAATTTCGTGTATGAGGTGAGCACAAATCACTTTCCAATACGCTCTATTGCCCAGTTGACTATCTCTTGAATACGGCTACAGAAGTCGACGCCAAACTTGGATAATTGCATGATTTCTTCAGAGGAAAGGTCAGACCAAAATAGACGAGGTGATTTTCTGCCATGATGCTTATTAAGATGCGGAAAGTACTCGTTAAAGCGAACGAGAAAATCCGTCATACATGGGGGTTTCGCTATTAAGAGAAAATGCATATCCTAAGGACTGTCAGACAACAGAACATTTTCATGAAGCATCTGATCTGCTCACAAGTCGGCAACACTCAGAGATTAGCGTAACGTATATGGTCCGCATAGAACTATCATCTTTCTTGAGCCCTTCTAGGTAATCTTTGTCACCTTCGGACAGGCGATAGACGGTTTTTTCATCCTGAACTTCATAGTACTCATTCCAGATAGTTGCCTCGTGGCTAGAAGCCAGGGTACGTTTGCGATAAAATTCAACAGTTGCTAGGAGATCAAGTAGATGCGGTAGTCGACGGGTAATAAAGGTTGGATATAGAATGTTATTGATAGCATAGATTACGACGTCGAGTGGCGGCACTTGTTTAATAATAGGAGATTTGGGTGAAAGGACCTCGCGCTCGATGTACCCTGTCTGGATATGAGTTCTGGTAGTATGATCTATGGTAAGCTACAAAGCGCACGATATATTTCCTTGTGGTTTTGTCGAGAAGTCTTGTCAGCGTTTCCGACGCTGGCAATGAGATCGTGCAGTTTTGACAGAGGATCCATGCTATGGAAACACGATATTACTAAGAGGATTTCAATGGACTTCTAATTCCTGCGACGCAGAAGGACGTCTTGGTGGATAGCAATAGTAACAAGTCGAAGAGTGGAAGCTATCGTCAATAGTCGTTCGAGCTAACCTCTCTTACGTAAGTGAGAGTCGGGAATCTGTACGTCTACGCCGTGGAGATTCTGAGGAAGCGGGGAATCGACCCATGTCGTTTGGTCACAAGAGTTAAGTATTCCAATACGCAGTTTTATTCAGATGATACAAACACCCAAGTGTGTCTACTCCTTTTCTCCACTCACTCATAGCTAGAATGATCGTCAGTCTGACCCCCCTAAATGTATCTAGGGACTCTGTAAACAAACTGGCCCCTGCCCCTAGCTCTCATGGAAACCGTTGAAGAGTGTCAGATATGTAACACGTAAGAAAGAGCTCAAACAATTTCTAACTTAATAATCTATTTTGATGTCATCAACTCATGCCGGGAGGTAATCACGGCAACGGAACGAGTGACAACACTCTTTCAACTAAGTATGCTGGTGCCGCTGGAAATACCTATACGGCGAGTCAACGCATCCTTAATGTCATCACCTTGGACGAGGAAGACGGAAGTTTAACAGCATTAACTTTCGTAAAACCGAAGTAGGCATTGACCAAGACCATTATGAATTGAGACTTCCAAGGAAGTAAGGTCCTGTGCTGGGATCACCTAAAATGGCTTTCCGCAAGTTATTATTACTCCTTGTTCTCTGGCAAATTGATTTCTTGTTCGCGCTTCTACTCGCGTGGGAGTAACCGATTGCTTTTCATCTCAGTTGGCCTCCTATAAGGAGTGAATCCTCTCACTGGCCCAGGCTGATCTTCCGTCCGACTCTCATCTCTGAATCTTTTGCAGAAAGTATTTGACGATGCTTTCTTTCCTCGTATTACTGCAGGTCTTCGTCATATGTGTACAGAGTGCTGTTCTCGTTGACTTTCAAGTTGCTGAGCCTCCTCCCGTCCCAAGAGATGCCAAGCAATGCACTGTTCAAGTGTTACAGTGAGGGAAAATCTTCATAAGCATCAGCAGACTAGGTTCACATTCTAACAGGCGTGATTTTGCCTTTTCCTTTGGAAGGTAAAGCCCGGAATACTCGCTGCAGCACTTGTGTTATTAAAACTATACATCCTGTACAGTGCAGAAGTAGTGCAGCTAACGTTCGTCGTTATATTCATTTCCTCTCGAGACCAAAACTCATCAACGCTATCTATGCAGACCACCGACCGATTGTGGTTCTCCTGGCTCCTGGGCCGCCGTTACCCTAAACTTTACAGTGACCTCGAATGGAACCCAATTTGATCGACTGGGAATATTCACCTTTCAAAACGTAGAGAGTATGTCATTAGTCGATTTTGAAGTTGAAACGTATCTTGACTTGTTGATTTATAAGTCTGGCGAACATCGACACCGGAGCCTACGCGAGGCGATGGAATTATTTGGACCTATATCAAGGACGTTACGCGGTATATTCCCCTATTCGCTAAACCAGGGACGTTCATACTTCAGCTTGACAACTTGATCCAGCCTGGGCTCGATGGAATATACTCCGGTGAGTCAATGTAGTTTTATGTATGTAGTTGGATTGGTCCGAACGCGGATAGCAACATTGCACGCCACATATTACGCCTCATCTTCAGAGAATCCTCCGGCTCTGAAGTCGGACCTCATTGTTCCACTCTCAACATTTGCAAACGATACAGGAAACGACGCGTCAGTTCCTCCAGGTTTCTCGGTAAACGAAATACTTTTTTTCATGCTGGGAAGGGTCTGACACGTCCTTGACCAAGTTAAACGTGACGCTGCCGCGGAATACTGTTAGCGTTTTTGCTGAGCTATATGCATCAGGAAATGGTGCCGAAGAGTTCTGGGTCTGTCTGAAACCCAACTACACCTTTAGGCTCTGTCTTACGCGCTGGTCCTCAGTACTTCAATGTAGCCGATGAATTTCTCTCTGCTTTGCCTCCAGGCACAGCATCTCAACGGGGACCATTCCGGGAAGTTAGACTGCTAGTAGATGGTCAGATTGCAGGAGTCGCGTTCCCTTACGCCACCATCTTCACTGGCGGGATTGCACCGACTGCTTGGAGGTAAGTTTATTGTTGGCACACCGGAGCGAGGGGTTTCTCGTCATTGGCTTGACAACCTTGTTAGGCCAATTACATCCTACGGAGCCCTCGACCTTCCAACGTATTTTTTGGATTTGACGCCTTTCGTCCCTGTCTTTGTTGATGGGGAACCACACAATATTACCATCGATGTTGCGTCAGCCGAAGCAAACCATACCATCTTACAGAACTGGTTTGTTTCTGGTGTATTGCAAGTCAACACTGACGAGTCGCCAAATCCTACCACTGGGAATATCACGTCCTACATGGCAGAACCTTTTGCGTCGACTACGACGACGGGCAATGTAGGAGACAACGGAGATGTCAACATTACAGTGACCGCGACGAGGAAGATCCATATTGAAGCAGATATTATCAGCGGAAGCGGAGAAGTGACGCACGCAATATGGACACAAGATCTTCAATATTCAAACTTCCAAAGTTATCTAGACAATGCGAGTATCCAGGTGGGTGCTTTCTTGCAAGGTGTACACGTGAACCATGCGATTTTATGTTAACAGAATGTCATACAAACTGCATCGGGAACGTCGTCGTCATCACAGAACGACATTCCCACAGTGGTCGACACCTTTTCTTACCCTTTGGACATCAACGTAACCTTTTTAGATTCTAGTGGGAACAGTTGTACGATTCCTGGTTTCTGCACTCCGTAACTTGACCAACGCCTAGTTACCAGTTGTAGCGTCATTTGATCACTCATACGATCGCGACTTGCTTCCGTTCCCAGCCGTTCCAAGGTCCAATATCACGGAGAATCAAGTAGCAGGTCAGTTTAGGGGTTTAATGAAAGGGTGGTGGTTCTGACTCTGATTGGATTTTAGTGGCGTTTTTCACCATTGCACAAACAGGAAACACTGGAAATGGAACGAACACCAACGCATTCGCTTACAGCGATTCTGAAGGGAATACATACCAGAGGAAAGTCCAAGCAGTCCTCAATAACATTACTTTTGATGTTCAGACCGGAAGTCTCGCTCCCGTTGCTGACCATGATAGCTCAAAGAGTCCAGGGCCGTTAGCATCAAAATTCCCCCGTGCGAGGCTGCCAGGTGGTCGGGTTGTTGGGACGTAATAAGATGACTGCAAATATCATGCTGTATGATTATTATACGTGCTTAGTGACAGTGTGTACTACAGCCCACGTTCCATCCGCATCTTCTTCTGAAACTTGGTGTGATATCTCTGTGTTGAACAGCACCTGAGACCATGTCGAAACAGCAACTGTATGCCCAAAGCCTATCTATCTGATGTAAGACAGATGAGAGTTAGTTGAGAACTTCCCAAGGAAATGAATTTGATGTCTCTTTTTCAACCTAGAACAAGCCTGTTACTAGTCCCGATTCGGGATCCAGTCCAACTTCCCAGAACCCTAAAGAACTAGTGAGGATACTGACACTTGACTGGGAAAGGAATGATCAAACCTGGGCGGGTTCCAAGTCCAGGCATTGTCTGCATGTCGCCTAATATGGGATACAAAAATCCGGCTCCAGCAGACAGACGGACGGCGCGGATAGGGATAGTGAAACCTAAGCCAGCGTGTCAGAGAAGAGCTACTCGCATGCCCAAATGACGACTCGCCTATTGGTACACCTTTAAGCTTCGCATCATGAGAGAATGAGTATTGGGTCTTTGCCATACAGACTAGTAATTCCTCAGCATATGCGTCAAAAACCACTTGAATACAAGATACACACTGGGAAGATTTCCATAACCTTGACGGGTATAAGTGTCTACTTGTTTCTGAGCGAGCGGGCCGAGTTCAATGCCATCGGCACCATAGATCTCCTTAGAAATAATGGTGATTTTCTCCTCAATCGAGAGGTCGAGGTCATAGAGGAATTTGAAGTTCGATTCACCCTCACAGGTAGCAATGACTGCCTCTGCCAGAGCGCGAGCACCCGCACCGCCCTCAGCCCAGTGATTGCTGACCACGGCAGCATCAGCACCACCTGCCAAAGCTTCCTGACGAACCAATTCAAGTTCTGCCGCAGTGTCAGACCTAAAATATCACAATCAAGCTCCTGATCAAGCAGGTAATTCTCTGGATGGCGTACGAAAACTGATTTATGGCAACTATGGCCTTAATTCCAAACTTCTTCGAGTTCTGGATATGCTTCACTAAGTTCTTGCATCCCTCTTTAAGGGTAGCGAGATCCTCCGATGTGTATACCTCGCTTAAAGGTTTCCCAGGAGTAACTTCAGGGCCTCCACCGTGCATCTTGAGTGCACGGGTAGTAGCAACAATAACGGTGGCATCAGGAGTGAGCCCGCTGACACGACACTTGATGTTACAGAATTTCTCCATGCCCATGTCAGCGCCGAAGCCACCTTCAGTCAGAACATAACCAACACGATCCGAAGGATCGCCTTCCTCTGTACCAGCTAACTTGAGGGCAACCCTGTCAGCGAGGATCGACGAGTTTCCGTGAGCAATGTTAGCGAAGGGGCCAGCATGTACAAAGACCGGAGTGCCCTATATAATTCATCAGTACAATCCTGTTGTACGAGACGAAAGAGAAAATGTTGACCTGCAAGGTTTGCATCAAATTGGGCTTGATTGCATCCTTCATCAAGACAGCAAGAGCACCAGAGACACCAATGTCATCAGCAGTAATTGGATCGCCTTTCTTGCTAGTTGCTACAACCATGGCGCCAAGGCGTGCTTTCATGTCTTCAAGGCCAGTGGTTAAAGCGAGGACAGCCATACATTCGCTAGCAACAGCAATGTCGAACCCTGTCTCGCGCTCATGCCCCTGTTCCGTGGAGTTGCGACCAATGGTAATCTTCCTCAAGAATCTGTCATTGGTATCCAGTACGCGGTTCCACGTGATAGTATCCAAATCGACGTCGAGGCGCGCAAAACGGGTAATCTCTTCGGGTGTGAGCTCGTTCGGGTCGGTTTTGTTGATGCCAAGCTTCTTCAGTCGCTTCAACATGAGAGGTGCAAATTCACGTTTGCCTTTCTTAGTGGGAACGAGACGGCTAAACAGTGCCTACCAGTGTGTTGAGACAGCAAGTATGATCGAAAGGCTCGTATGCTTACTTTGTCACTTTGAGTCGCTTCGTGAAAGATACGAGCATCCAAGGCGGCCGCTGAAGGAAGGTGAGATGATTAGGATCCGATGAACACAAAGCCTTTTACCTAACAAATTATTCGCAGCCGTTACTGCGTGGATATCGCCTGTCAAGTGCAAATTGAACTGTGGTCGAGATATGAGCCCAGCTCCAATATACCAACCATATGCCAAGAACGTACTTCGTCCATAGGAATAACTTGACTGTAGCCTCCACCAGCGGCACCACCTTTGATACCGAAAGTGGGACCTTGACTGGGCTGGCGAACACAAGCAAAGGTAGGGCGGCCAAGTTCTGCCCCAAGGGCCTGAGCCAAACCGATAGTGGTCGTTGACTTGCCTTCTCCAAGGGGTGTCGGGGTAATACTGTTTCGAGACTATCAGCAGTGGACTGCGGAATAACCAAACCTCAAACTTACCCAGAAATGATGATGTATTTGCCATCCTTACGATGAGCCAGACGATCAAGAACACTGAGATCGACCTTTGCCTTATATTTGCCATAGCTCTCAAGTTCATCGGGAAGGAGTCCAATTTCATGCGCAAGTTGTGTGACGGGCTTTGGAGTTTGAGCACGAGCAATTTCAAGGTCACTTGGAACGTGTTCCCGAATATTCAACGGAAGAGGCTTGACCTTGAGTTCACGAGACTTGTTCCAAAGACGTTCAGCAGAGTTCAAAGTGTTCTCCATGAGCATGGCCACGGTCATAGGACCAACGCCTCCGGGGACAGGAGTGATATATGATGCTACCTGTGATGCCGAAGAGTATTCAACGTCTCCAACTAGGCGTTGGCCAGATTTTTTAGTGGCATCTATATATTTTGGACGACTGGATTAAAACGCACGGATGTATCAGCGATATGACTTACCAGGAACGTAATTAATTCCAACATCGATAACAACAGCACCAGGCTTGACCCAGGATCCCTTGACAAATTCCGCTTTTCCAATGGCGGCCACAAGTATATCGGCAGATCCTATCTAATCAACAATTCATGCATAAGCAGGCGCGTCAACAGTAGTACTCACAATTGCTTCTATGTTTTGAGTCCGGCTATGGCATTGAGTTACTGTGGCATCGCGATGTCTCAGCATGGAAGCCACCGGACTTCCAACTATGTCGGATCGACCAAGGACAACAGCAGTAGATCCAGCAATGGGAACACCAGTAGATTCCAGCAACCTGATAACCGCAGATGGGGTGCAGGGCGCGAAGAGAGGGTCAGAGGCACGAGATGAGAGATGACCTATGTTGTACGCGTGGAAACTGTGGACCGATATGAGAGTGACGTATTTAGATGAACCGACGGGCGGAACCGTACCCATCGACATCTTTTTCCGGGCTGACGGCTTCGGTCACACGGCGTTCGTCTTCTGGAGTGACATGCTCGCCTAGAGGAAGTTGGACGAGGATACCGCTGATCTGCGCGTCGTCATTGAGTTTTCCGACAATCCCTACAATATTGTCGGCACTGGTTTCTGCTGGGACCAAGACGTGTTTGAATTTGATGCCGATCTCTTCAGCAGCCTTGGCCTTCATTCGAACATACGTGGAGGAATCGGGACGCTCGCCTGCCTGCACGATGGCGAGGGTCGGCTGGAAACGAGGATACTTTGCCTGGAAATCCTTGATACGGTTGGCAGCGGCTTCACGTATCGATCTGACACGTGAATGAGGGGAGAAAAAATTCAGATAATACGTTTCAAGCGTACTTTGCCAGGGCAGTACCATTGATGACTTTTGCGCCAGCTTCGGCCTGAGTTGCCATCGTACGATGATAGACGGATAAGGAGTGTGCAGCACTCCGGTAAATTGACAGCCGCATTTGTTTACGCCCGTTTTGGCTTGGCGAAGTAAGACTGGAGAAAAAAGAGAACGGAGAAAAGAGAGGGCACGGGCCAGAGGAGAGAAATATTAGAGGTGTGCCTGCACCCTGTCCTTAACTTTGAAGAAAGAGCCACAGTTCTGACCGCTTTAACCAAGACCGAACTGCCAGATTTTTTGAAAACGATCGAGATGCCGGACTTCCCACGCTCAACTGGGAATTTTTTGGCGGAGCGACACGGTTCATAAGATCTCTAGCACCAACACGTCGACAATGGCTTCTGCTGCGCGCGCCCTCCACGTCTTCCGCTCTAGCACGACTTCACTGTCGTCTCGGGCATTTGCTCGTTCCCCTGTTAGCCGTACGGCTGTTCTGGGCCGTCGTTACTACTCGGAGGACAAGGCAGAGGACAAGGTGGAGGACAAGGCAGAGGCTCAGAAAGGTGAAAAGGAGGGAGAATCGGCCCTTACACCTGAGCAGGCAAAGCTCAAGGCAAAAGAGGCGGAGGTTGTTGATTTGACTGTACGAGGGCTTCCGTTCAGAGTGTCTGTTTTGTCACTGATGTTGATACAGTCCCGTCTCCGATATCTCCAGGCCGACTTCTTGAACCTACAGCGTAATGCTGCACGGGAAAAGGAACAGACCCGAGACTTTGCTATCACTCGCTTCGCAACTGACCTGCTAGAAACAGCAGATGTCCTAGCGTTGGCGCTAAAATCTATCCCACCATCGGCAATTAAAAGTCCTGAAGCATCTTCAGAGTCTTCACAACCCTCATCCGACACTCCGCCCGAAAAAAGCCCACAGCAGTACCTGCAGGAGTTACACCAAGGTGTCGAGATTACTCAGCGCCAGCTCCTACAAACTCTCTTCAAATACCATGTCAAACCATTTGACCCACTAGGAGACACCTTCGACCCCAACTTCCATGAAGCTCTTTATCAGGCCCCAATACCCGGCAAAACTCCAGGGACTGTGATTGATGTGCAAAAGATTGGCTATAAAATTAAGGATCGCGTGCTGAGGGCGGCGCAAGTCGGTGTTGCCCAGGATACGACATAACATTAAGTTATTAGAGGTGTGGATGTGTAATGGGCTAGAGCATTATTTTAGTTTCAGATAATCAACGTATCTCAACTCCCAGCTGATCTTTGAGGCGAGAAACAACCCGAGCTTGAATAGCATTGACCTCATCATTTGACAATGATCTAGGTCGAATGAGGACACAAATAGATACAAATGAGGGGCAGAGCATACCTATCCATTGACCGATAATTGATTCTGAAGCATGTACTGGTGCGTCCGGTTTTCGGATGGACAAACTCGTCAATCTACAAAAAGACTGAGGTCAGGGTTCGCGGACAGAGAAGCAGATTCTCACTTTCTTCACATCTTCTACAATGTCTCCAGCGACATCGCGTACTAGATCACAAAAATCATTTTCATGAAGTGTTTGATCTTTTGGAGACCAGAAGCTGACGTCCTTGAAGCATGAAGGGTACCTCGAGTAGGGCTTAAAGGTCGTAATCTTTCCATCCTCGAACTGGGACAAGAAACGAGAATCGATTGACCAAAACAATCGAATGTCAGGAATAGAGAACAAGATCATAGCGATCCTTTCCAACCCAAGTCCAAAAGCCCAACCAATTTTATTCGGAACATCTGAGAAAGAAGGCGAGTGAGGTTCGCGACGCGTCAGGTCTGGAAAACCGTACGAGAAACGTCCAGCGTGGCTTGTTGAACCACGCCACATCCTAATATCTCTAGCCACTTGCCTTGGAAGAACACTTCGACTTCAAAACTCGGGCTGGTAAAAGGGAAGTAGGCCTCTATCCACCGCACCTTGAGCGGATTCTCTTTGGTCGTCCCAGCAACGCCCCCGAACAACTTCAGGATGAGGGTATTCAACGATAGCTTGAGATTCAGCGCGACGGCCTCTGAGTACTTGGGATCATGCGTTGGTTGGACCGGATTTGTCGGGGAAGTATGCGGCACATCCTCAATCACAATATTCGATATCGCAAGCTGTTGTGCCAGACGCTCATTATCCGCCTCAACCTCCTTCAATCCTGACGCGTCGGCGCTGAAGATTCGCGCACCCTCCATCTGATGGAACACAGGATAGTGCGACTGGTCGATCTCGTCGCGCCGGTACACGTCCGCGGTGAGCAAAAACTTATCCTTCCCCTGACGGAAAACTTCAACCTCATGTGCGGAAGTGTGCGTGCGAAGCATGAGGTCCTTGTTTATGTAGTAGCTGTCGGTGACGGCGCGTCCCGGGTGGTCTTTTGGAAAAGAGAGCTCATCAAAGTTCTGATAGGGTGTGACGAGCGGCGAGAGGGAAGACAGGTGGGAGAAATCGGGATAGTGTGACTCGATGAGCGAGCGAAGGGTATTGAGCGGATGAGCAGGAACTGTATGGAGGCGCAGAGGGAGTTTTGCGAGGATGGCTGGGGTCACGTTAGTGGTGGCGTCCGTCGGGTACTGGACGCCAAATATCTCGATATTAGAAAATGGACCAGAAATTAATCGACGTGCGCCTGGTATGCATCTCGGGCTCGTTAGGCGCGTAGTCAGTATCCTCGTCGCCCACAACATACAAAAACGAGCTGAATTCGAACAGTCACACCCAGGAAATTTCAAGTGTTTGGTCAGGTTGACATCAAGAATCATTTGTATTCAAGGTTACGTATACTATCTACATACTCATTATCCCACAAGCGTTAGATATATAGGGTCGTAAGTCATCCATCTGTCAGTGGTACGGACTGAGCACAAGCAATAAAGAGAGGGAAAAAAACGGAGTAGAATCGTAAGAGAACGTCCAAACCCGGTCTTGTGAAATACAAAATAAACATCGATCAGCCTGTTACCAGCCACCAAACCACCGGGAAGGAGGCCGCCTCGTTGCACGGGGCCCACGAACAACGGTCCGAGTAGCATAATGATCATCATCATCGGCGTCCTCGGAAACAATTTCTACCGCAGTCGTCCTTGGGCTGGAAGGCGTCGACGGAGAAGTGGCACCTTCAGGCTTGGGGTTGGCAGCAAGGCGGGTGTTGGCAGGAGGCGGGACGGTAACGGTTTGGGTCTGGACTACAGTTTTTGTTTCGGTCTCGTATGCAATTTCGGAAACAACAAGGGGGGGAAGTTCATGATACGGCTGCAGAGAAAAAGGTCAGTAAGAGCAAAGATGGTTTTGTGTGAAGACCACACGACCAGCCACAAGAAAATAGTCATCACGTGGAGCGTGTTGCAATCTACGATCTCTACGATCGATCATTATCGATCGTGTCGCGTCAAACGGCAGACAGGCTCGGGCTGGTCAGTGGTCTACAAAGAGGACGAGGGGGACGAGGAAAGGCACCGTAGTCCCCCTAGCCCGGACGAAGGAGTAAATGGGGCGTGGACGAGATATACGGACTCGATGATATAACGTTTACACCCTCCTTCGTCTCAAAGCTCAGAGCGGCGCGGGGAGGGCGGCGGTACCTTGGCTTTTCGCTTTGTTCCAACAGGTTCATACACATATTCGTCTTCAACAGTTTGAGGATTATCATTCCCAAGGGCGCTGACACGAGACAATGAGCCTGGCGCGTCGAGTAACATCAACAAACTTACTGAAGTTGCTCCATAATCCAGTTTTCACGCCGAGAAGCATCGTGTTCCCTGCGATTAACGGCTTCTTCGCGTTTGCTTATATCTCGTTCCCGTTCAGCAATCTTAAGTTCACGATCAAATAGCTCCTCTGCACGTGTACCGACCCAACCAGGGGGGGCAAGAGAGTCCTCCTTCACAACCTCCTTGATCACTGTCTGTATGGGCCCAGCGACGGTCTCTGTTATAGTTGCAGGGACACAGACCGGGCAAGAGCTAGGGAGGACACCACCGGGTGCACCAGCCAACAACTCTGCTTCACGACGAGCGACTTCAGCCTCACGCTGTGCAACCGCACTCTCTCGAGCGATGAGGGCCTGAGTCCGCTTGGGAGTCAGATATCCAAGGACTCCTGATTTAGCAGAGTCAAGGCCAGCTTCTGATGAGACGCCAGCAGATGGCAGTGAAAGCATGACAGCAAGAACAGCGAGGACGAGGGATAGGACTAGAAGGAGAGTAGTGGAAGAGATAGTACGATGGTGATGATGAGAGGAGCGTTCACGTTCCCGCTCACGGTCACTGCGGTGACGGTGATCGCGATGCTCAGATGTGGTTGGGGCCATCCTGACTGCATGGCAAGATGTGGGTGAAGGAGTCATGTCAAGGAACAGAATGCTTACCGTTGCGACTTGAAATAGGCGACTCGGATGGAAGCTGAGTGGTTGGAGCTAGGATAGACGTATTGGAAGTAATGGTGGGAGCGAGAAGAGCAAGCAGGGAAAGGTAGCGCGGCGGACTGGAAAAAAAAAGGAGATGGGCGTTAATAACAACGAATGCGTCCAAACTTGTCCAAATTGCCATTTCCATTGTTCAACCATTGAACACGTGTCGGCCACGTGGTCTCCCTTTTGGTTCTAATTGTCTTCACGTGTTTGGTCACTAACAGCAATCCGGCTTTCAGTTTGCCTTTTGGACTTGAACGTTTGAACGCGCAACAATGTCGCTTCGACGACTGGCGCAAGCTAACAATGTCGTTGCTAGTACAGGCTCCCCACGAAACCCGGCATCAAGCTCGACGAATAACTCTCCTCGACCAGTGTCCACGACCCTGCCTTCTACGCCGCGAAATCGGGCTTCCATCAGCGCCTACCGCTCTCCAGCATCGACTCCTTCCATTTCGTCGTCTATTCCATTTGATTGGGATGCAGCTCGCTCGCGGAAGCCGCCTCCATATGGAATACCGCTCCAAAACAAAGTCCGGCAGAGTACTGGCGTAGGCACTCCTGTGAAGCGCGTCATTCGCAAGAAAAGCTTTGTTGAAAGGTGATTTGTGATTTCTTGTCTTGTATTATGTGTGATGATTGACGCATGTGTATCAGGATCACGTCGATTCCTGCGCGAATTGCCTTTGAAATTTCTTTGTTTCCGCACAATGTACCTCTCCCCGAGGCAGCAACGTCCGGCCGACTTGCTGGAGGCGTTCTTCACTTTATACATTTCTGCGTTCGCGTCAGCCAGTCACGCAAAGTGCCCGACTCGGATCTGGGATGGGAGGATATGTACCACGAGGGTGAAGGAACCGCTTGGTTTGACTGGGTGCGAACGGTTGGTGTTTGTTGTACTACGAACTAACAGGCTCAGAACAGACAACACCAGTGACGGTGCTGTTGTTGGCAGGGGCCTTTCTCAATGCAGTATATCTATTTACACGGCTAAGGATGTATCGACTGCATCAGCGGCAAGATCTGGTGTCTTCGCCCAATGCACGATTTGTGTCTGCACAGCTGGACTTTGAGCCACTTGAAATGCCGTCACTAGGTTCGCGTCTGGGAAGTGGAGTGTGGTATTGGTTTTCGTACTCCTGGCGATGGTTGCTGGGAATGCAGCTGCCCACGCGAGTGGGACAAATAGGGGGAAAGACGGCACGGGTGCAACAACTGGAGGTATGGGCACCAGGACGATTTGAGATTGTGCTGTTCACTATATACTCACCCGCGCATGGGATTCTGTGGATGGCGACGGGTACGACAAACTGGATAGCGATGGTGGTAGTCATGGGACTGGTGTGGGCGCAGGTAGGTCAGATACGCAAAGGACAAGGGTAGTGCTGAAGCGGCTGCAGCTGAACGCGATGGTGTACTGGTACTCTGGACTGTTGAAGGACAAGGAGATCATTGCAGCAGAGGTATTGAATGAATATAACCAAGGGGTAGGTGAAACGAGCGCTGACTACCTCACTTTTGCTGACCTTGCTTCAGTTTGTGTATCCGCGGATAATGCCGATTCGGAGAGATGTGGCAGTGATGACACACGAGTCGGAAATTGTTAATGTGTGGGAATAAAGAACGGTAGCACAGCCACGATAGTATGTATGTTGAGATATGAAAATCAACATTCGCTGCCTGGTGTGTGACTAGTGGGACTGGGCAACATTGATGCAACGTTGACAGCATTCCAGGGTTTTGAGCCTAATGGCACGCCGAGCCGCAGTGGCTGCTTTAGGAAACAATTCTGCAGGTTCACTCACCCTGACGATCCAGGCTGGGCCACTGCCGCTGCTCCCAGTGCCAGTCGCCGCCGCTCCCCGTCGCCGCCCCCATCATCTGGATCTACAGCTACAATGCCCTCTCTCCCCCCTTTGCCCGCTCCTCCTAATGCTCTTACAAAAAAGCCTGCTCTCCAGAAAAACCAAGAGCAACAGCGTGCTTTCTGGGAGGAGAAAATAAAGCAAGCGCCACCTTTTTCTTGCCTTTTATCCTCTCTGAACATCTCTCCAGGATCATTGCCGAATCGACTAGCCTTCGTCACCAGCTTACAAAAGTCGAAGACGACATTGAAAGCAATCGTGTCTTGATCGATTCATTCCATCACTCTACTTTTCCAGAAGATGCAAAGTCGCGCATCAATGATAATTTCGCACAACTCGAACGTCAGCGTGATGAGATGAAAAAGCGACGTGACGATGCCCTCGTCCAGCTCATCAAGGCTGATTCTTGGCCTGCCACCCCACTCACCGATGCTGAAAACAAAGAACTTGAGAAATACTACGAGCTTAGAAAGAACGTTGCTCGGTTCCAGGAGCAGGTAGAGTCTATCAACGCAATCTTCCTCAAGCTTCGCGACGACAAAAAATTAGATCCCAATGCTATGGAAGTCGACTACCAAGAAGGGTCCTCTTCTCGCCCTCTAAAGCGCCGTCGTGGTGATGACTCTGACGTAGTCCCAGAAAATGAACCGGGTCCGACAAAGGAGCAACTCGAGGAAATGAAGAGCAGAATTGCCGAGTTGGAAAGTCTTTTTGCCTCGTTCTCCAACGACTTGATTGTGCGCGATGAGGACATGCAGCGGCGGATTGAAGCAGAAGTCGAGTCCCAATTGGACAAGGCGCCACCCCCAGGATATGATGTGTATGAATTGGTCTCCGCTGACATTAGACAAACTGGAGAGGAAGTTGGTACTGTGGTGGCTGAGCTGGCCCAGTTGATGTTACAAGCAGACGATCAAAAGAAGAAACTGGAAGCCGTTAGAGCACGCATTGCAACGTCACAAGCTCAGTTGCAGGAGGTATGTACATACAATCATGCTGACACGAGGTACTGTTCATCTCCGGGTTTGTAGATGCAAAACAAATTTCATCAGCTGGAAGAAGAACGTCAGAAGGATCGTAAAACCATTGCAGCGCTCGAGGAAGCAGTGAAGTCTTACACTGAAGATCCGCCGCAGCCTGCTGTACCTGGCCTCACACATGACCAGATCATTCATCTCATGGATGAGCCGTTGCTGGATATCGTGCGAGCTCATATCCGGCCCCTGCTTGAGCAGCTACGCAACAAGGTTCAAGATATGCTCAATACGCAGAACTCGGAGATGTACAAAGTGTTATGGGGAAAGCTCTCGCTTACCTTGCGGATGGTTGAAACGATTTCGAAGCGTCTCGAACGTATTGATCAAGGCTCGGGTTCATCAGCACCGAACGTTTAGTCTAATTGCTATTTTCCTCTGTACACAATAATGTTGTATGTTTACCTTTCTTGGCCTGGCCGTAGTAGTTCTGATAAGTATGATTAAACTATCGTCAGCCTGTGTAGCTCAGTGGTAGACCAAGGTGAGGTGCAATGTGCGATTGTCTGATAATGAACATCGTACAGCGTATTCCACTACGCTACTGCGTGAACCCTCGAGTAGCATTGCACTACTCTGCTGGCCAGCCAGTAACTACGAGCGACGATCTTGTTTATGAATCCAGCACGGCTCAGATCAAGAGAATCAAGCCACAAGGCTCGCCGACCATCAAAGGACCAGAGACTATCCATGTTATGTGTATACCTTTACCCACATTTCTAACCTACTCGTCTTGTCTATGTAGCCCGTGTAGCTCAGGGGTTTAGAGCATTGTACTTATGGGTTAACTGGCCAGTTTGCGAGATGCAAGGGTCCCGAGTTCGATTCTCGGCGTGGGCATACATTTTAGACAATCAATCTCGAGCCCTCCACACGAGCACATATGCAGACAAAGACAAGTAAGATCTGAATCAAGGTCTTGGTATTTGAGAGTGAGGGTTACATGAATAGACTACCCTTAGGAAGATGACAGTGGTGTGGTAGATAGCCTCCATGTCACAGACTTAACGACAAAACCGACCAGAAACCAAACACGAACTGAACGCGATGAGCCAAAGAGGGGAGAGAGGATACTATTGATGACCCGGATATGAAACGTGACCTAGATATGAAATAGCAGACAGAGGTAAAGGCCTTCCACACATCGCAATTCTCCTCCAATTCTTTTGTAGATTATTTTGGACAATGTTATACATATTATCTATCGATCCCTCAACTCATATTCTATGTACATGAGGGGAAAAAAAAGTGGCAAAAATGAAAGTCGCGACGATGGTCGAATTTTGCTGTTCC
>JAGGAP010000576.1:0-17792 GCA_017657235.1 Termitomyces sp. T73sscA
CTAATGGTCTTGCATTATATCCTATGGAATATCTCAACTCTTTGAGAGCCAGTGGATTGCCTTTGGCCAAATTAGCTTTGAAGGTTGGCATTCCTGTTATGCTGCTCAGAAATCTGGATCCAACCAAAGGACTTTGCAATGGAACAAGAATAATTGTCACTCAAATCAGGTCTAGAGTGCTAAAGTGTCGCCTTATTAGTGGAGATACCAAGTTTGCAGGTTCTACAGTCTTGATTCCAAGGATCAATCTTAATTCATCTGAGGAGGAGTTGCCTATTCCATTGCACAGAAGACAATTTCCTGTTTGACTGGCATTTGCTATGACTATAAATAAGTCTCAAGGGCAATCAGTCAAACAGATTGGATTGGATCTCAGGTCCCCTGCCTTTTCACATGGACAACTCTATGTAGCTCTTTCCAGATGCACATCAGGAAGCAGGATTAAAGCAATTTTGTTGCCAGAGAATACAGCTCGGAGAACTACCAATATAGTATATCAAGAAATTTTGAATGGTTTACAGCTTTGATTTGAATTTGTTACATATGTATTGTTTTTTTGTTGTAATGTAGACTTTATATATTTGATTATACATACTTGGAGCCCTAACCAAACAAAGTGAGGTTAGGGTAGAGGTCACTCACTTACACACATACTTGGAGCCCTAACCAAACGAAGTGAGGTTGGGGTGGAGGCTAAGTTACTTATATATACTTGGAGCCCTAACCAAACAAAGTGAGGTTAGGGTGGAGGCTGCATATGGGGGGGTTTGGGGGTGAAGCCCTGAACATGATGCTAGCAGCACGCAGCACATCTCGTATTCATTTATTGGGACAGTTTTTTAAGCATCTTCAACTTTGCAGGTTTATCCCTATTTTAGTCAGAAATAAAGAGTAAGTTGCATGTAGTAATATCAATAGAGTCATGTGACCATGTCTGGTTATATTTGGGAGTTTTTCAAATTGGTTGAACCACATCTTGACCTTCAACCACCATTATAAAAGCTACTTCTCCTGCACAATGCTCTACTGTTGCTTCTCTCCTTGTCCAAGGGTATTCTCTGCATCAATTGAGGCTAAACCTGGTCTAGGGAAGTCTACTATTGGGAGGATTGGCAGAGTGTTAGTGGACAAGGAAAACCATTCTGGAGGCTGTCCAGCTAAGCTTACTCTACATGATAAACAGGCTATTGTTTGACAAATCTCAACTGGGAGACTTGATACAGCTGTTCAGGCCACTAATTTTATTGAAAACATCATTTCCAACCCTGTCTCTCCTCAGACTGTCCAGAATGTCCTAAAGGAGGAGGAGTTTTGGTCTGCTATGCTTAAAGCTAAATATCAGCAACTACAACTTAAATGGGCTCAAGAGCATCAGAACTGGACTGTGGAGGACTGAAAAAGAGTGTTGTGGACAGATGAGAAAAAGATTAACAGGATTGAGTCAGATGGAAAGCAGTATGTCTGAAAGCTACAAGAAGGCATTTCAAACCAAACCACTACATCTACTGTGAAACATGGAGGAGGGAATAATCTCATAGTATGGGGCTATACGGGTTGGAATGGGGTAGGGAACTTGGTAGAGGTAGTGGAGATCATGAATGCAGAGCAGTACTGTGAAATTTTGAATGACAGAGCAAAGGTGAGCTTTGAAAAGTTGAAGATGGAGGAGGGTGCCTGCTACTTTCAACAGGACAATGACCCCAAACACAACTCCAAGAGGGCTAACAAGTGGTTTGAAGACAACAACTTTGATGTCCTCTGGTGACCAGCCCAATCCTCTGATCTTAACCCTATTAAACATCTTCAGGAGGAGCAGCTTAGGCAGTATGAAACACTTCCTCATGGTGTGCATGAATTGTGAAAGAGGGTTGCAAAGGAGTGGGATGGAATACTAGCAGAGGTATGCCAAAGACTGATAGAAAGCATGCCTAGAAGGATTCAAGCAGTTATCAAGGCAATGGAGGACATACAAAGTACTAAATACCAAAATTATAGATGCTCAAAAAACTGTTTGAATGAGTGAATATTTTAAGATGGTTATTACTCCATCAGTTTTGATTTGAATTATATAAGCCAGGGATGCAATTTGTAGCTACAATGCCATAGTATTTTACATGATTTAACTAGAATTTTAAATACTTCCAATCCTTCATGCCAATATCATCTTTATAAAACATTGGGACAGATTTTCAAGCCACTGTAGTAGCTAAGGCTGCTATGGCCCTGCATGCTAACTGGAGCAAGGAGGTGAAGTCAGTATGCATAAATAAATGGACTTTAAAGGAGAATGAGTTGCTGACCTTTAAAGAATGCATTTATATCCCCAATGTGCCAGACCTCTAGAGGCAAACTGTGGAACAGCACCATGATTCTTGCATTGCCAGTCACCCTGGCAGGTGGAGGTGTCTCACAACTACTGGTGGCCCTAGATGTCATGATACATTAGCTCTTATACCAGCACTTGTGACCTCTGCCTCTACACCAAACCTCTTTGATGACTTCTTATGGAACAGCTCCATCCTCTTCATATTCCTGCTGAATGCTGGAGTGTGGCCTCAGTTGACTTCATTGTAGAGCTGCTAGATGCCCATGAATATGATGTTATCATGGTAGTTGTAGACCTCTATAGTAAACAAGCCCACTTCATTCCAATCCACACTATGTGCTCAGCTATGGGAGTAGCCAACCTGTATTGGAAGAATGTCTGAAAGCTGCATGGATTGTCTAGCACCTATATCTCTGACTAAGGACCGCAGTTTGTTGCTCAGTTCACTATTGCATGCTAGGCATCAAGCTCCATACTTCCACTGCCTACCACCCTCAGTCAGATGGACAAAGAGAGTATGTCAAACAGAAACTGGAGCAGTATGTTCAACTCTTTTGCAATGAGCATCAAAATGACTGGTATGAGCTACTTCCCAACGCAAAGTTCCAGTACAACAACCATGTCAATGCCTTCACTCAATTCTCTCTTTTCTTCCTTGATACTGGCCATCACCTTCAAATTGGTTTTGAACCTTGCACTCATGCTTTATAAAATGAGTCAGTCAATGACTTTATAGATCAGATGAAGCAGATTCATGAAGAGCTAAAGTAGTGCTAGCAAAGGACAAGAATGATATGGCATGCTACTATGATTGTAGATGCACTTCAGCCTCCAAGTACAAATCTGGTGATTGAGTCTTTTTAGATGGGTCTTATATCACCACCACTCAGCCATCTTAGAAGCTGTCCCACTACTAGTTAGGCCCCTTTATAGTGGAATAACAGATAGGCTCCCTAGCCTACTGACTCCAATCTGCCAGTTGTGTGACTTAGCCACAACCTCCAAAGGTTGCCCTTACAGGTGCAATGCTACCACAGGGTGAAGGTCTCCTTCAGCCACTTAACATCATCACCAGTAACTCTAGAGAGGGGCAGGGTGGTCCACTAGGATTCAACCTAAAGCACTGAATAACATGTTGTACTGTAAATCCCAGTAAAAAGGACTCACCTTGCTGTCACTAGTTAACAAGGCCTACCCCTGCTAGTTTGTCATCTGAAGAGAGCTTTGTGTGCTTGCCATTTCACTAAGGCAACCAGCGCTATCTACAACAGGGCTTACCATCAGCTCCCATTGTTATTTCCTTGCCTTAAGTACCTACTCCACCTGCTGTCAGCAAATCTGTCCACATCGGTGATCCTGCACTGCAAAAGGGGCTCCTAGGCAGCCATACCATTAGAAAACATTTAGAAACAAGAAACTACTGCTCACCTGAGACAACTTAGTCCTGCTGCTTGTAGCACTATTGGCAACAACCAACTTGCTGCCAGTGCACACTGCAAATCCCCCATTTCTCTATCCTCTGATGTGCTAGATGGTGTTGTTGCAATACAAGTCTGCTTAGCCTTTTCCTTGCCCTTGTTGGGGAAGGCAGGGTCTTGTATTTGGAAGGCATTGCTGCCTCTTTGCTTGCTATGTCTGCCACCTCCCTCCCTTTCCCTTTGTTTAGCCAACTGCTTTCAGCCCTCCTGGCTATGGCCTGCTCCTGTTCTTTGCACCACTTTTTGATGCTCCCTTGGGCACTCCCTTTTTCTTTGTAAGTTGGTATTACCAGGGTTATAGCCTTCAATGTGGCAGCCATGCCAGCTGCCACCACTGTCCTCTGTCACTCAACAAATGCCCTGGCATGCTGTATCAACACACCCCTCTCAAAAGCTCTCTTGACCAAGGAATCTAGCAGGATATGTTGCTCATGAGTCTTGGCACTATCCAAAGTATGGTCAAACAAGGGTGCTGCAACATAACAAGGCAGTTGGATACCAGCATGCTTTGGAATTGTTGTTGACCCAACATTTGTTGCACAACTAACAAATCAGCTAAGTTAATACAAATGCAAACAGTTGCTTACTGCCTCATAAGTCTCCTTGAACTCCCACTGCTTTTCAGGCACTACCAATTGTTTGCTGTACATCTCTTTCATCACCACCCCACCCTTCAAGCTGGTGTCCAACATAGCTTCCTCCCACTGTGCCACCAACAGTCTCCACAGCTCCACCATCTGTAAAGGTGTCCTTGGCATGCACCTGAAACTTGGTATCAGTAAAAAGAAGCATGCTAGAAAATAGTGACTTACTTTGTAATGGGGTGCTTCTACCTTCCTGGACTCTAAGGACACCCTTTTTGCAACATGGTAAGGGCAGAAGACATGGTAGGACTGACTTTTTTCTTAAAAACCTTTGCAAGCTCCATTGCTGCCCCCTAAACTCCTGCTGTTGGCATGGGGGCTTATGCATCAATGGCTGCCACTGTAAGGGCAACCTTTGGAGGCTATGGCTCAGTCACACAGCTGGTAGAGGGAGATCCAAAGTATATTAGAGTGTATACCAACAATATCACTATAACTACTCACCTGGCAGAGGGAGATTCAAAGAGAACAAGTCTGGGGATTTCCTATGCCAGGACTGACACTTCTGGGGCTTCAAAAGCATGGGAAACAACTGTACAGGACAACAGAAGATTGTAACCTTAACTTAAATAGTAAAAACTCCAAAATTGGCCTAAAGAAGAGATTATATAAGAAAGGCAGAAAAACTCTGGATTTTGGAAGTCAGGAAAGGAAAACTCCAGTTTATGTAAGCCATCTGTAGTCAGTGTTGAAGGGGCCATACTTGTCTGGAGGATAACTGGAGAACCAGAGCACCTCAGAGGCAGAAAATAGTATCAATAGATAGAGTTGGAAGAATATGAGCAGTAAGATGGAAGAATAAAGAAAGAAATAAGGAAATGAATGAAGGAATAGAGAAGAAATAAAGAGTGGAATAAGGAGTCCTCTGACAGCTGCTCACTTGGGAGTAACCAGCAGCTTGGCTTCAGAGTCCTCCTAGTCATCCTCCTTGTTGTCTCCAGAACCTGCCACTGCCACTGTCTCCTGCCATGCCAACTTGCCACACAAACAAGAGCAATAGAGAGTATTTGCAATGCCATTCCCATTGGAACTTGGCTAGCATCAGTTGGAATTAGGCACAGCTGATGTGGTTCTTGGCATGAACAACACTGCTTCTCCTCCTGAAGGTGCACTGAAGATTTTATGCACTTTCTCCACTGCACCTAGAAGGAGACCACACATTGGACTCTCAACCTTCTTCATCACCAATTGAACAAGTTTTCATGGTCATTATGCACTCGAAATGGTGGGTTTTGCATCCATTGATATTTGACTGGTTTCTCATAGCACAATTTTCACTCAGCTAGGATTTGATGGAACTGTCAAACACCCAAAAACCCATTGCAAATACTCTCTAATCTGGATCCCAGAATGTCCCAACGATAATGTATGTATGCAGATTAGATCTAGATTGTCAATCAGAAGGAAACCATCTCTACTAAGTAGGTAGCAACAACATCTAAACTATCTATGTATCATCGTAGATACGTGCACATCTAAGTAACATATGCAGGAACGAAGAAAACAAAGAAAAAAAAACAAGACGAACGAGCGAGCAAGCGAACGATCCGTGTATAACAGCAACGAGTCGACAACCATGCGTGGTCCATCTACGAACATACCACTCCACTCAAGTCAAAATCTCCTTCGACAACAAAATCCTATTCGCCAACGCCGAGATGTTCGCATCCGCCACAACGACCTCCGGTACATACTCCACACCAAACAACTGCTGCACCGCCCCGCATATCCTCTTTGCCTGTTTCTCAGACCAAAAACTGAAATCGTCCGGATCCTTATCCGGATCGTCGTCGTTTGTGCTCCAAGTTGTAATTGGACTCGAAGTCGTAGTCGGATCACCGTCGCCGCCGCCGCCGCCGCCACTACCGGCATTTAGGACGCCATCCCCAGTAACACCAGCGTCAAGATCCCGCGGCATCGCATGAAGCGCACCAGCCACTTGCAGACGTTTCCACGACAAAGGCACAAGCGACAGATCAGAATCCAGGCACAGCGGCACGACATGCAACAGTGCCTCGCGAACCGAGTCAAAGTTCAGCTCCGCCGGTTTGTCCACTATGTACGATAGATAGATGAATCAGCCACACAAACACCGCGTCATATGTATGTATGTATGTACATACCGAAAATCTCAAGCGGCCCGTCGAGGCTCATAACGTTGTACCTGCCGTCATGGTGATAACGCACCTACATTGATCGAACAAGTCAGCCATCGAACAAGACGAAGACCAAACGCAAACGCAAACGCAAACGAATCCTCACCTCGTATTTCCCAACCAACCAAGGCAACGTATCGCCCTTGAACGTCACAGACCCACTCGTCCGATCCACATTCACATCCACGCTCTTCGCCATATCGTCACCCAAGTACAAATCTCCCTCCCACCCCTCGTCATGCACAGGTACCCACATCCCCAACGAGGACGTCTTCGTCACGAGCGTCGAGCGATTGGCGCCGACCTACGCACGCACGCACGCACGCACGCGTTAGCACTCCATTCACTCACTCGATCCGCAGACCAAACTCAACTCACCCTATAAAGCCCAATCCAATCCTTACTCGAATGACCAGCCGGCGCCTCCCACCTAACAGTAATAGGCTCTCCAAGATGGAACGCCTTTGAGCCCGACGACGAGCTAGGAACGATGCCCAACTTGTACTGGTTCCTATCTATACCCGATATATCCGTCGACACACGTCTATATGCCGCGCGTCAAAAAAAGTCAAAAATCATATATATAAGCCAACAAAAAGGCACGACAAAAAGAAAGAAAAAAAACACGTACGTAATAACAAGCCTTTCGCGCGACTGCTGCAATAAAAACTTTGTCTCCTCCATCACCTCCGAGATCTTAGGACGAGCTGCAAGAAAAAAAAAACCATCAATAAATAAAGTTCATGTGGCCAAATCACACATACATCTCGCCAAAAACTCCTCAACAGCATCCGCCGTCTCCTCATAGACTTTATCAAACGTCCCCTTGACCTCTCTCACGACGCGCTTGATCTCCGGCGCATGGCGCCCCGCGCGGGACTCGAGTATCTTTGCATTCTTACTCGCGACACTCTTCATCACCTTGACAAAGCCCGCTTCCTTCCGCAGCGAGTCGCCATACAGCTTGCGCATGTGCGGGCTAGCAGCAGTGACAGCAGAAACAGAAACAGAAACAGAAACAGAAACAGAAACAGAAACATTCAAGAATCAGAACCAAGTAAAACATACGCAATACACAATACGTACTTTTCAACACGAGTAAGGAACCACCAATTCGCAAGGTACCGCACAACAGCAAGTGAGAGCACGAGCTTGCTTCCACTAATGAGCGCAAGCCCGAACCACGCAGCGCCGCCCATCGCCTCGGGGTTATTGAGGTACCTTTATCGCACACAACAACACGCGTTAAGTTTCCTCGACGAGGAGGACGCCAAGGGAGAGAGGAGGGGAGACGCACCGGTATATACCATGGTACTCGAGATGAGACGGGAGCTCCTCGATGAAGAAGTCGCCAAAGAACCAACCTAGGAAGATCCGTGAGCACGACTAACAAACGAACGGATGACGAGGTACACACCAAAGACGCCGAGGACCTCGTAGGATTCCATCGTGGCCCAGACGTGCAGACCGATCAGGAGCTGCCCAAAGTAAACAACTGAACAAAGGTGATCAACCGAGGAAATAGCACTCACGAGACCCAGGGTATGCCTCAGCAGCTCGTTCCCAACGGTCCAATCATGCGGGATCGAATACGTCTTCCACACGACGCCAATGCACGACGCTACCTCACATCAGCCTCTCGCAAAGGGGGGAAAGGATGGGTCCCGGACGCACCATACGTCATACACATGCTCAAATTATAAATGACTTTCCAATTCGCAAACGCCTCGACGACCGCGCCGCCTGCGTCGTTCCCCACATAATGATAATGCTTCATGAAATGCCTCACCATGAACTTGTTCTCGCTCTGCGCCTTGAGGAGCAGCCCGAGGCCGACGTAGTGCACGACGCACCACACGAGAGCGTGCACGAAGTGCAGGCGCAACGCGATGCTGTCCGAGAGGCGCGGGAATATCGAGATGGTGAAACAGTACGCGAGTATCAGCACCAGCATGAGGTCGTTGGATCTGTGTGTGTGTGTGTGAGCGAGTGACAGCGCGGTCGAGGGACGAACGCACCGTAACAAATCGATGTTCCCGAGCACGAGCGTGTCGTGTCTGAAATACTTGTTGAGCAAATCATGCTGCGACGCGGCTTTGCGGCCGTATCGCAGCGGGGCCGCGCGCGGCTGCTCGCTGCCGGCAGACGACACGGAGCTAACCGAGGGCTTCGGCTGGTGCTTCAACGTCCTCTTGGTCTCGCGCCCACGATGAACCACACCCTCATCCGTCTCTACCTCTGTCGTGTCCGTCGCGGTCTCTCCTTCAGTCACCGCAGGCGTCGCGAGGATGTCTGCGGGGTCTGCTTCGATGACGGGACATGTGCTCGGTCCAGCAACGGCGTTGGACTTGAACTTTGGACGGACCAACGGGGTGCGCTTGGCGATGGCTTTGGGCTGTCCATACATACGCTCGATGTCTATGAATGCCGATCAGATGCAGGTCAAGGTTTATGATGCACCTCTACATACGGGGATTTTCAAAGAAGAGAAGAAAGGCGAATTGCGCAGCATGGGCAGCGAGACTGACGAAAAGGACAGCGTAGCTGCCCGCGATGAGGGATAGACCATAGTAGCCCGCGTACCCTTGAATTGATCAGGCATGTGACGATCACAGCCACGACAGACATACCGACAGAGTACATGGGGTGAGGCGCGAGCTCAAAGACACCATCAAAGACGAGAGCCCCGCGCTGGAAAAAGACGTCGCCCCAGTACCAGCCATAGTCCTTGACGACATTGTGGGCCTCTGTCTTGACCCAGATATTAAACACGATGAGGAGAACACCGCCGATCCACCTGCAGAGATGGACAAAGAAGGAGAGACCAGCAGGCACGCGGAAGCACGAAAAGGCAAACATGCAGTATGCCAAAAAGTCGCTGATTGCTATCACTCAGAAAAGGGATTGCACGATGGATCAAACCTACTTGACGAGAATAACATCGACGGCTTGGCGGAACAGCAGCCAGGTGTTGTACTCGAGAGGCAGTTCCTATTATAGCAACTGTCAGGCGTGTGTCTGATATCAAGCAGCGGAACAGACGTCAAAGTCGTAGTCCTTCCCCATCTTGCCCTGCAGCTGTGCGCGGATCCAGCGCCTGATCTGCGGGTGCCGCTGCGCGTCAAGCCACCCAAGGCGGCGTATCTCGCGCACGACTAGCTTCTTCTTGCTCTGCTGGGTCAGGACCCAGCCGAGGCCAGCGTCATACGCGGCGCGCCAAAAGGCAAAGTAGACAAAGAAAAAGACCTGGGAGGCGCGGCGGGGTAGGACGAGGAATGCGACGAGCTGGGCGGCGAGGAGGGCGAGGTTGACGAGGTCGAGGTGGCTCTTTGGCTGTGCGGGGTGGAAGAGGGTAGTGAGCACGTCGTGGGTCGTTGGCACGCGGAACACTGCAGGGACTCAGCGCGGTTCTGACACAACCAAGACGGGTTACCTTCGCCGCCGGGCGTCTTGCCCCAGACGACTTCTTCGCGCGGTGCGTCCTCGGCGTCCTCGGCAACCGGCGCTGCTGGCTTGACGCGCTGGCGCAGACTGTTCGACATGAAAAAAGCTCCACTCGATCAACACGTGCAAACACGCCTACGACTTGACCCGCACGCGTCGTCGCGCCAGGCCCGCCCTAAACACCGCAGCCATATATATTCGCCGCGTTTTTTTCGCTGTTTTCATCCCTGTCTATTCACTCCACACCCGACACACCCCACCGGGTACAGAGTTGCTAATGCCAGGGAAGACCAACGGGCATTTATTTCGGCCGTGTCTCCTTGGTAGGACTCGGCCTTACGAGGTGCCTCACATAGATGCACGTAGGCATGGTATACCGTAAACCTACGACAATAAAGTAGATACAGGAAAGATACACATGTCCAAAATCTAGTCGTCAAGTATGTCAACGTACCCAGCCTCGTCTTTGTCGTCGCCGGGAATACTGTCCAACTAACCCTCAATGAGCACAAGACCAAAACAAACAAGACAACCCAAACCTTGTCAAGATCCTCCAAACACTCTCCAATAATCCTCACAGCCGTCCTCAGATCCTCCTCCTCGATCACCAACGGCGGCGCAAACCGCACACTAACCAACATCAGTACACGATACGCCTCAAACACTTTTCACTCACATATTACCATGCGTCGGCTTTGCCAACACCCCGCGGCTCTTCATCAACAGACAAAACTGCCACGCCGTCCTGCCGCGCTTACTCTTCGACTCGTCAAACACGAGCGCATTGAGGAGCCCGCGCCCGCGAACAGTCGCGACGAGCGGGTGCTCCAGCGCCAGTATCGACGAGCGGAACACCTCCCCGAGGCGCATCGCGCGTTCCGCGAGCTTCTCATCCTCGAGCACCTGCAGCGCCGTGATCGCCACCGCACACCCCAGGGGGTTCCTACACTTCGATTAAACCAGAGAAAAAGAACAACGATGGTAGACGCACCCGCCGTACGTACTCCCGTGCTCGCCGGGCCGGATGCAGAGCATGACGTCTTTGTCGGCCAGAACCGCAGAGACGGGGTACACTGACTCAAGACTGAGTGATGTGAATGACGTCATGGGGACAGACAAACCTCCTCCAGAGAGCGCCTTGCCGAGCAAGACCATGTCCGGACGCACGTTGTCGTATTGCGAAGCAAGCAGCTTGCCAGTCCGGCAGAGACCCTGTCAACGTATCAGCAACTCGGTCAATGCACTGCCAATGTAGCTCACCGTCTGGATCTCATCGCAGATCAAGAGCACGTTGTGTTTCTTGCAGAGAGCGTGGACTTTGGCGAGATATCCCTGGGTTGGCACGACGATGCTAAAAAGCCATCAGTTTCTTTGCAAGTCACTCAAAGTAAACACCCACCCAGCCTCTCCCTGGATAGGCTCAACAAGAAACGCCGCGACCTTCTTCCCATACATCTCAAGCGCCCTCTCCAAATCCTCCACATGACCAAACCGAATCGTCCTCACTTTTCCCTGATCAACAAAAGTCGGCCCAACGCCCTGCAAAAACGGCCCAAATCCTCCTCTGCTCTCCGGGTCCGTACTCATACTTTCACCCCAATCAGCCCACAGCACAAAACCCACGACGTACCGACGTACCTAATAACCCCAAGCGTCCTACCATGAAAGTTTCCCTCGACGCTCAGGACAATCGCCTGGCCTTCAGGAACGCCCTTGCGCATGTACGCCCACTTTCGCGCGAGCTTCAGCGCGGTCTCGACGGCCTCTGCGCCGGTGTTCATGGGTAACACCATATCGTACCCAAACATCTCCGTGATGCGCTTCGCGAAGCGCCCAAAGACATTATTATAGAACGCCCTCGACGAGAGCGTCAGCTTTTGTGCCTGTGTAACGAGCGTAGCGACAATGCGGGGGTGGCAGTGCCCCTAATTTGGCAATAATTTGTCATCAGCCGAGACGCGTGGTTTCGTCATAAGTGCATACCTGGTTAACTGCACTACACGGGCATCGTCAGCTAGGTGTGCGTCGAGAGGAGGAGAAAGAGCAGCTCACGAATAAGCAGAGAGCATATCGATGTACTCCCTTCCTTCTGGGTCCCATACCCTATCAAGCAACATGAGCAAAAATTACATACATACATAGTGAGGCATTATTGGCTGGCCAATAGGGGGCTACCCTGTGGCTGAGCCAACAGCAAATGCCACTCACTTTGCGCCTTTCGCGGAATCGAACACCACTGGGAGCGGGTGATAACTAATGGCCAAAAAACCGCAATGTCAGCTTCGGGTTGCGATTTATAAAGGTGGAAAGAACGAGGAAGGAACAAAGTTTGATTTCTCCTCTCCCCTCCCCACTTTGTTCATGCTCTCTACTACTACTAGTGGACGACATTGAATTGCATTACCCCCCCGGTGCTCGACACGTTGCTGCTGCTGCCGCCGCCGTCCGCGGCTGTCCCGAGTTCCTGGCAAAGCTGGGCTGGTGCCTCGGCGGGGGCCACTCGCTCGTCACTCGTCACTGTCGCAGAGGGTAATTTGGACGGTGGGTGCGTCGACAAGAACCCTATCGGACAACAAGAACAGAAACATACTCACTTATGTGCGCCGTGCTCGTGCTCGAGGTGGATCACCTCTGTCGAGGAGAGGTGGACCTCGGTAAGCGTAGGGCCCGGGGTCGAGGTCTGCTTGGGAGCAGACACGGGCTTGACGACGTGGTACCTGCCTGTGCCATTGGATGTCGTTGGTGTAATTGCTGAGGGAGACATTGTTGTTGTTGTTATGATGGTGGTTTCGGTGAGAGAGCCGGTTATGTATGTAGGTCGTGGTGTGTAATGCCAAGAAGGGCGGGATTATAATTACATACTTGTTCGATCGCTATCGCATGAACCGACTCTGAAAAAAAACCTAAAACAGGGCATTGCTCCACTCCCGTCAACGTCGGCACAGTGTCACTGTAGATAAGTATACATTTTCTCTCTTGTTTCTGCTCTTTTTTGGTCAGCAGACCAAGATATTCCTTCGGATCATGAGTTCTAGACCCCTTCTTTATGGGGCATGCGATGTTTCATTGACACCAGGTTTACGCAAGAACCACACTCGGTGTCAAATAGGACATACAAATATACAAAATGAAGCAATTCCGAGTTAGAGCAAATGTCCATACCAAGAAAAAAAATACATTACAACCCCTCATCCTCAACGTAATCCCTCGGGCCACTCTCCTCGCTTTTGCCAGATACCTTCGGCATCAAAGCGCGGGTTCACAGGGTACGTAAGACCATCGTTCAAACTTCTTCCTATCGGCACTGTGTGGGTAAAGCGGTCAGCCCTCAATGCATAGATAGCAAAGATAAATAGAGATAAGGTGAACAGAAGGTTCTTATGCAAATGCCATTCGGAATCCTCTCGGATTTGGAATTGGGCAAAATGACACATGCCATCTCTGTATGGACGTGTACACAGATGCACAAGCAGCCCCGAGAAGCCGCCTTGGCGCCAGCGCAAATACTGTCGGCTGCCACATACTCCCGACCCGCAAAAGCATGGGAGGGATAGAGTAAAGTGCAATAGCAGTTAAGCGCGCCGGATAGGAGAACTGTATCTCGAAGGATCAACAAATCTGCCGCTCTAGGCCCGAAAATAAACACACATCGCCGAGTCCAGCATTCTTGACACCAGGCTGCCGCGGTAGATAGAACCTCGTGGACGCCGACGTATCAAGCGACGACATCGGGCATAGAAGCGCAGCCGTAAACAAGAAGGAAAGGCAAAGAAAGTTTTTGTCAACAGGATACTCACAAAACCAGCCGAACACGCCATGCCCCATCACATCGACCCAGCCCTTCTTTCCGCTGCCCAGCCACCAAATGTTGCCCTCACGCTCGATCCTACCCCACTCCTCGTCGTAGCTCCGCGCCTTTCGCCGTTTCGCTCTGGTTAGAATGAAATGAGTGACGTGCACGACAGATAACAAACAAGCTCGCGAACGCACAGAATCGCCCAATATCCGATCATGTCATTCATCGCCTGCTTCTCTCGGTGCCTCATGCGGTGCGCTTGTATGCTCTCTACCGTAGTTTGGCCGTGCCAGATCAGTCGGAAGTGCGTGCATTGCATGACTGTCGTGAACATCGCAAACAACCCGGCCCTGAAATGTTCTGACGTCGGTTGTGCGAATATTAAATCTGCATGCATCGACGTACAGGGCAAGGATCACAATCTTTTGTGGATCGATGTATCGGTCAGCTGACGTAGCGCGCAGGACGACGAATACGAGTGTGGTGACGCAGATGTAAATCGTGTAAACTGAAGAAGCTTGTATAAAATTGATAAAGAACTGAACATGTGTGTATGTCAATGCAAGAATTACGAGAAATGACAAGTAGGTATACCTTTTGGTTGCGTGCTCCGACGCACTGTCCAATCCCTATTTACCATTCAATAAAAGGTGCTCACGTATTTGAAGGCAACGTACAAGGGCAATGATGATCATACTTCAGAATACACTGAGAAAGCGAAGAATTGTCAGCTGCAATCTCAAAACATAGCCTTCACGCACAGTGCCACAATTCCGACAATGGTGTGTTCTATAAGGCTTCACTATCCTATCGATCTCACAATATCTATGCTCAGGCCGTAGGATAGGCGTCGTCAGTGGTCGCCTGTGCAAGTAATCCCCTGGTTCCTTTTGTCTTGTATACACAAGCTCAGGCTTCCTAGGTGAACTATTCTTGGAGCCTTCTTCAATTTTCTCTTCACTCGCAGTGCTATTGTCCGCCACGGGCTTTAAATAACTTTCTGCGGCTTGGCGCGCAGGGATGTTTTCGTAGGACGGACCCGCGATACTTTCTTGGTCCAGATCGCGTGAGAGTCCGTTGAAGTGGGGTTTTCGGTAATTGGAATTCTCGATGATGTGATCATAAGGAGTAAACGGATTCGGAGGTTCAGGAAACATGGGTCGGTCGCTCTTGGAGACGTGCTGGGAGAATGTAAATCTGTGGGCGACATGGAACGATGGGAATACCTACATCTTTCGCGTATCCTGGTGGTGTAAAGACGACCTGAGAAATCGTATCATATTCGTTGCTTTTTAGGCGTACAATACCAGAACTGTTCACCTTTACGTAGGCCCATGCCACCCACAAGAAGAGAACAGAAAACACAACAAGCAAAGCGACTAGAAATAAAATCAGTTGTCTGCAAGAAACCACATGAGTCGAACCACTTCTGGACTGAACAATTCCAGAATCAATGGTCGGCGTGGAACAGGTTACTTACTGCCTGCACCTCTGGAGCCCTCTGCGTGCTCCTTTTTCTTGATCATGTCCACACAAAGCCTCCCAACGAACACATAGCATGAGTACACCATCATGGCCAATGTGACGCCAACCATAAGTTTACGCACAATCCATGGCTGTGGTTGATTCCGCGTGCGTCGCCTCATCCGTGCTTCTTCAACGATACCGCAGCATTTTGAACCGACCGATGAGCGTTTGGTGTAGGGAGGCCCTCTTTTCATTCGAACAGCACACAAAAGGGGAGAAAAACTGCGGCGTTAGGCTTTCTAATGGATCAATAAGTACACACCTACTTACATGACGTACTTACTCAGGCTGTTACTGTTTGTTTGGTCGTAATCTGAGAGAACAACGTTGGCAATCACCTTGCAATTCTCATGCACTCGTTACCATCGCCGTATCACTACATTCGCATCTCCATCACACCTGCTAGTCCAGACAATGATGCACTCCGCCTCCGCAAGACACTCCAAGACGCGCTTACACAGACATTCGGCATGACTTCGGCAGGGCTTTACATCGATGTTTTATGGATGGCAGAGGATTCCAGTGAAGCCATCATTAGAAGTCGCAAAGAGTAGGTCAAGTGATGTATATGCACATGCAGCGTCCGTGTTGAACTTCTGTTTTTTTTCTGCGTTTATCAAGAGACGCGTCGAAAATCCTTGCAGCTATCGTCGCCTGGTCGGACGCGCCGAGTCTAAGATTAGTTAAGGAATCACCATTCTTGCCCTCTTTGACTGTTGTGGGAGAGAATTTGTGACCACTTTGGTAAAGCAGACGACGTTCACGGATCTCATTGTCCCTTAGTGGCCAATACTCTCTGCTTCCAATGTTACGGAGAGTGTCGCTCTTGCAACGAATTGTTTAACTAGGTTTCAGGTTCATTCCCATACCCGTCTGGTTATTAGACTCTTAAGGACTTGTTATTATGTACGTACTCTAGTACGGCAAATATGATGTCTCATAGGCAGAACTATCTCCTGCGCATCTGGTATCAGTCGATGGTGATGTCCACCTAGAAACTTACATGGTATGAAGTAGTGCATTGTTTCTATTCGTGCCATATAGTCTGAAAGATGGTCTGATCTAATCAGAATCGCGACGGGAACAAAAACGCTCGTGGTCCATCTCTTTTGCGCTAAGTACTTACGGATATGGCCCGGACTTTAGAGCGGACGTTTCCGAAGTAACCTCTGTCAAAACATCACAACCAAAAGCTTCGATAGCAGCAGCGTTCATGCAGTGCGGGCAAACATTGGTCAGCTCTCTCATAGCTAAGCAGGAAGGCAGGGTATGTGCAAGATGTGTGATACACTCTCGCATGATATAAACTTCAATACTTGCTTGCAAAGCCTACCAGCGGCACCAATCCCAGACTGTTCAAGACGCGAGACGCTCTCGGGATTGGTGAAGATCATGACGAGAGTGAGGAATTTGTCGACGAATGTATGTTTTCACGACATCGAGGTGGTCTACAACTGTTCCTCCAACACAGAGGCCCCTGCCAGGTGTGACACGAGCTAGTAGGTCGAGTTATGAAATGAAGGGGAATGAGAATCTGTGAGCATGACTCACTCTCTTGTGCGAAGAACGCGGCACTTTATGGAGCGTTGTTGTTATCAGGAACAAAGAATAACAACAAGGAGATAGTCATGTGAGAGGAGATAAGCATACGTGCACAGGGTCGCGATTGTGTCACCAAACAGATGCATGGAGATGAGAGAAATATGCTGAGAGCATGAGTAATGCGTAATGTATATACAAGCAAGTTGATCTTTTTGAAAGCATATCAATTATGAGAGCTAGGTATGACAATTGCCTAGGCATCTAATGCATAATTCGGCATGGCTGTGTTGAAAACCATGGCTCTGCTGTACCTTGATATGTTGGGGTCAGATATAGATAAGTACAGGGGAAGAATATCACGCACATCTGGATCAGATACTTGGCAGATGTAGTTCCCTTCTCTAACATGTTATTGATTACGATTTAATAGGTATAAAACTCGTCTTGATTCAGACAGAGCAAAAATCACCCTCCTACCCTCTACCACTGTCTCAGACAGCATACATAGTCTAGCATCTGCCAGTAATAACCATGACTCCTGAAGAACGGCAAATCATCCAAACATTCGGACAAAGCCTACTTTCAAATCTGATTCAAGCATCACCAATGATTTTCTTTTATGGTCCACCCAGAGCTACCTCTTTATGATTGAATACCAGATACTGACTTCTTCACAGGTTTCTTGATGCCAATTGCAGTTATTGTTGCCTACCAGTATGATAGCTTCTGAGAACAGTAAATACACTCAACCCTCATTTGCTATGTCAAACAGGCATCCAGCCCATACTTGGCACACCAAATGTGTTGGGAGTGTTGGGATGTGACGATGTGAAGAGTACCACGTACCATTGTCAGGGCCACCGCATGGCCATGGCTGCT
>JAGGAP010000577.1:0-17695 GCA_017657235.1 Termitomyces sp. T73sscA
CTGACCTCAAGTTAATCTGACTACAATTTACAATGTTAAAAATAACAACTTTGAAAGTAACTAAAATCAACATTAGTCAGTCAGTAAAGGTTCAAAATTACTTACAGGATAAGATATCTATCAATATCAATCAATCAGTAGAAGTACTCACTTTGGAGTGTGGCCACAACTTGGGTTGACCTGGGCACAAAAATGTCACTCAGTTTTAAATTTGAAAGTCAGCTGGCTCCCTAGATGCGACAACTTTTTTTAAACCCAGCTTGTTAGGTAATAATTACATAATTGCTGACCAATCCACCCACAAAACTCGCAAGTTCACAATCATCAGTAGATCACTCCCATGGGTTTAGATCAAATTCCCAGGCGTTGTCGCATTCTATATAGATACTCTGGGATACATGCCAGAGCTATAGGACAATCACAAAACAAGTGGTGAATGTTGATGCTGATGCATTGCAATTTGCAGAACAAGTAGTACACTTCAATTTGGAGCACTACTGATTGGTGATTGCTACAGAGAATACAATACTCAGCCTGTGTAAAATAAACTGATATTATAATAGTACCTGTTATGGAAGATACAATACTATCAAGTGGGTAAGTATAGATTTGATCCTCTGGTAAATAGAATGTACCTCAGTCTGTGTCAAATAGACTGAGGTGTGTCTGGAATACAACTGGTTACTTATGTTTGCATATACATCTATTTGCATCCCAATTTCCATATCTGTTCCCCATACTAGCGATGTGCTATGTATGTGTCACTCTCTCTTCAACACTCCCCCTGAGCTAACAGAGTGTGTCAGTTGTTGTCTGTCATCCTTAAGGCCTTGCAGAACTTGTGGTATTGCAGGCATGGCAACAACTTTGTGAATAAATCTGCCAGGTTATCCTTGTGAGAGACATAGTCAATGCTGAGTTTTCTTCCTGCCCTCTACCCCCTATTCTTACCCTTTCCCTACTCTTAGAGGGGAAAGGGCCAGACTTTGAAGACTAAAAAGCCTCTAGCCTTTGGATTCATAAGGGCTTTGGATGGTGGAGGTTTCCTAGGAAGGCTGGGGGGGGAGGGGCTCCTTCTCTCCTTCCTACTGGGCAGAGAATGAGGGCAAGGAACAAGCTGTTGTACATAATAGTGCTTCACATCAATGTGGTTTATATGATTATGGTTTCAGTTGTTTTTTGCAATTGCAATTGAGCCATTGTTGTTGCCTTGTAAATTTACTGAGTATGGTACATCAAAACCAATCTCTTGTACTGTTAAAAACATCCACTGGATGTACTTTCCTGAATGTGATGTACTCTACCTCCATAGTAGATGTTGAGACTGTAGCTTGGTATTTTGAGCTCCAACATATAGGGCCATCTGCCTGTAAGAATATACTCCTCCTGAAATTGATTATTGGTTGTTGGTGTCCAAAGCAAAATCAGAGTCATAGTATCCATGTAGCATATAGTTGAGGCATTCAGGGCTGCTGTACTGCAATTTGTAGTGGATGGTTGCTTTGAGGTATCACATGCTTAAGAACTAGCCAGTATGCTTTTCCTGGATTCTGCATTGAGCATTGTCACAGCAAATGCTATGTTGGGATTTGTGCATATATCAGGGAGCCTAATTCTTTCTTGAATGATCTGTTGTTCATGTAGTAATAGTCTTCTTGGGCTTCAGCACACTGGGATCTGTTCAGCACAATACCCAGGAGCAATGGTGTGTACTTTGGTTTACAGTCTGTCATTCTAAAATGCTCCAGCACTCTCTTTAGATACTCTCCCTGACCAAACATAATCTTCCTCTTCCCACAGTCTCAGGTGATGCATATGCCCAGTACAAAGTTTATGTTGCCCATGTCTTTAACTTCAAATCTTTTGCCCAGCTCCATCCATGCTCATTCAGATTCTGCCTTTGACAATAACATCTCTGTAGTGTCATCTGTGTATGTGCTTATAATAGTGTGTTCCCCATTCCTGTCCCTTGCTTGTACTGATTGATCTGCTTCTGACCATTTGTATCCCAACTTTCTCATGTCTTCATCAAACATCCACCACCAATTGTTGTTCTATATATGGCTTGGTCCAGTATTGCTACAAGGCTTTGTTTGTTGTCCTCTAGGTGTTCCAATTCCTCCACACTAATGTTCTCATCTGCATCCACACTTCCCCTAACTTGACAGCATCCTGTCATGTCAACCTCAAACACTTCACTCAGCTTTTTGGCATAGCCCTCAGGCTGTTCCATGATGATGAAGGCCTGAGTCAGTGCATTCAAATAAGTGCTTGCATAATTTAACTGCTATATCTCATAGTTGAGTACTGTTCCAATTGTCAGATTCATCCTCAAGGACTTGTGGCATACAACCAATGCATAAGTGACAAGGAAATTGACTCTAGAAATCTGAGTAGACTCCTTTGCTACAAGCCTAGCCTTCTGGCCTAGTATGTTGCCATTCTTGTCATATTTCAGCATGAATGTCCAGTAGTTTTTCATTGTCCATACTTCTGGAGGTTGTAATACCAGCTTTCACACCTTCCTCTTGTACATCTGCATCATTTCCTTGTTCATTTCAGCTTTTCATAGGTCAGGGCTTGTCATTTCCTTGCTATAGATTCTTGGGATCCAGTTCTCATTACTTGGCTTCCCACCAGTAGTGGTCATGGCAGTCGTGGGCACATTGTGGCTGTCTTCCTTCAAATCACCAGACATATGTGCCAGGGCTGTTGGATTGTGGCATTTACATGCAGGTGATAGTGGTGGCATAGATGATGTGGGGTCTCCCCTGACTTGAGCACACTGTCATGGTTGAAGTTCTGCTAGTAGTGTAGGTGCAGTGGTAGAAATGGGAGCTGGTCTTACTTCCCTCCCATCAGCAGTATTTTCAGGGTTGCAAGTGACTGTGGCTTGTGAGTTGACTGTCAATTTTGCCTCATCCATCTCAGTAGCTGTGTCATCAGTGCCAAGAATGTCAAACAAGTCCAATATGCCTTCTCCATGAATATCAGGGAGTGTTCTGTGTGCCTGCCCTTCCTCAAAAAGTTACATCACACATATAGAATATTTTGCCATTCAATCAATTGAGGAGCTTATAGTTACTGTGCCCAAAGTAGCCAATAAGGACCACTTTTGTGGACTGCATGTCCAACTTGTTTTGATTGTCTTTCCTAAGGGTCTTGGTGTACATAATGCATCCAAAGGGTCAAAGGAGTGATACATTGGGTTTTCTTCCTGTTTGGATCTCATGTGGGTTTTTTTTTAGGATAGCAAGCAGATGGAGCCTCACTCCAGTAGTGGGTAGGGAGACTGGAGTCATTGAGCATGCTTCTTGCCAGGTTGAAGACTGTGTAGTTTTTCCTCTCTGCTACTCCATTTGTTGATAATGATCTGGAGGCTGTAGTTTTGTGTACTATCCCCCTCTTAGCACAGTACAAGCTTCATAGGTTGTTTACAAATCTAGTTCCACCATCAGTGCAGATTATTCTATCTTGGTAGCCAGTCTGGACTCTGGAGTTGAACAACCTCAAGCACACCATTGTGGCTTCTTTCATTTTGTGTGCAAGGTACCAGCCTTCTGTTTCTGCTCTTGCATAATCTGATGCTAGCATCATTTATAATTTTCTGCATTGTCTGCACCCATGCCATGCTCTACAGATCAAAAGCAACATGCTTGTATAGTTCAGTCTCAATGTTGACTTTCCCATCGAAAGGTGTAGCCGTTGGCTACAGATAGAACAATCTTGTGTGTTTCACACAGTAGCTGAATCAGACCAAATTATTGGATTAGACTAGATATGTTGTGAATACAAGATGTTGATCTTACATAATCTACAAATGCATGCCATTGGGGCATGTTGGATGCTAAATATGGTATATGGTGCACCATGGGTGCAGAAGATCTGGTACAGATAACCTAACTGGTTACACACCCCCTCTTTAGACTGTTGCACGGTCTAGGAACACACAAGTTACCCAATAATGAGATTGGGTGGCAACTCAAAAGGAATGCAAATGTGTTTGCCACAGCATTACTATGTTGCTAGCTGTGATGATCTACTAGGATTGGGCAGGAGCTGCCTAACACACTTTAGTCTGGCTGTTGCTAGCCCCTCAGAGAGTGCTATTGCTCAGAGCATAAGCAATTCCTTGCTTACTGGCACTAACAGTGCGCATATGCAGCCAAGATGGGCATCAATTGATGCCATATATTACCATGTCTGTACCAAATACACTGGCAAAATAAAAATTAGAATATGTGCTGTGGAGCATGCATGGATCAGCAACATGTCTCAAGTGAAGCATCCAAAGTTACCTATTATCTATCTAAAATAACAGGGCTTTTCAGCCTATTTTTCCACCTGTTGGAAGTCTGCCTGCTCCATCACCTGCATGCCCTCTGTTAATGCGATGTTAGTCGCAGAGGGGGGGCAACACAGGTTCAGTTCTTGGTGGAGTTATTGGACCCCCTGCAGTCGTTGCACAATTGGTTAGTGCGATGTTAGTTGCAGCTCCAACGGAAGGCATTATACCATGCGCCGGTGTTCATTTCCAGAGCTGACCCACATTTGGATCCATTCAGATGTAGTAATAGAGGCCCATAGCCTCAGGGAACACTCCCACTGTGCTTTCTTCAGTGCATTTGAACAGGAGGCAATACTGGTCCTCCTCATTTATTTAGCACCTTCTGTCCCATTGTGGGACAGCAGCAGGGGTGCCATATGCTCTGAGGTGCTCAAGGTGCTCATCATCTATGTCACAGAAGATGTCAAAGGACATTGTTGGTTGATGGAACTGCTGTTCTAGGTAGACTACTCCATACATATATGCATGGTCCACCCACTCAACTGGAATGCGATTATACAGAAGAATGCAAAGCATGTCATCATCAGAGAACTTCCATACCTTGTTATCAGGTATGTGAACTTGGTGAATTGTTATCTAGGCCCCTGTTTGGGCCTCAAAAGGTTTCTTGTAAACTTTATTGAAGGCATCAATCACCTCACAATATAGTCCTAGGCATGCCATGACCAGCGCCAGCTGGTGGACAAGAGTAGTTTTTCCTGTGCTGTTGGTGCAGAGAGCCCTGCAGAGTGCAAATCCAGATAAGGTGCACCAATGCATGTGGTATGCAAAGTTGACTGCAATGCCTTGCCAGGTGTTTTTCATACCTGGCCTGCCAAAAATGAGCGCATAGCGTGCTAGCTGTTCAAGGTCAAACAGTGTATTCAGATCAGGGGTGCGCAACACACACAGGGCCATGGAGCTGTCATCTTTCACGTGCAGGAAGCACAATGGAATACAATGCTTTTCTGCCAGGGAGAGGTCCTCTGGACCTTGCATAGGGTTTATAAGATCCCAATTTGCACACAACAATGCTATGGTACAATTGTGTAGAGACATGTTGCAGCATTGCGTGAAGTCCTTGAGTTCTGACAGCAGCATATATGTGACAATATGGTTGCAACAAGGTATATGCAGGTTTGCCTAGTACTTGTGGAGCTGCTCAAGCTTATACGCAGTACCAGGAAACTCCTGGCAGGCAAACTTATACACCATTGTACCTGGAATTTTGGCCAACTGGCCACTACTGAACTCAAAGGCCACTGCACTATTAGTGTTGGTGCCAATGAAAACAGTGTTCATCAGGTACAAATAGTAGCAGCAGGAGCCAATAACTTCACAAAAACATGAGTTGAGCCACTCAACATCAAGCAGCCTCCAAAGCTTCACTTCCAGACCATCGGGAATGTATCCTGAAAAATCATTTTGTGCTCTGTGCACAAGGGCAGCAGCTGCTTTAGCCTTGTTTGCCTTCTTCTTGGCAAGCTTCTTGTTCCGCTGCATGTGCTAGAAGCGCTGTGCAGCTGTTTTACCTTCCTTGGCCTCTTTCTCCTTCTCAGATTGTGACTGTCCATAGTTGCTGTCATCCTCAATAGTTAGGACCATCTGATGCTTCCATTTGTCTGCTGCTGTGGTAGCTACTAGCCCATTGTACTGTGCAGGAGTGCATGAGTCAGTGGTGCCAACTGGAATAGCAGGGCTAGAAACACAACCTCCTTCAAAAACAGCAGCTGGGCGGGCTCTGCCCACTCCAGGATATCAGCTGGGAAGCTGACTAGGTCCAGGTTGTCAATAAGAATGGGTGGCTTTTGCCCCTGATGTGACTTTGACAGCCCCAGTGCATCTGGGGCATAGCTTGCTGTGGGGCCCCAACTTGCAGGGCCTACCTTCTTCCCACCTACCACAACAATGGAGTCAATGCTGTCCATCCACTCCAGCTCAGCCTTGGACAACAGTGCCTCCTCCATCTCCTCATCTTGCCAGTCCAGTAAGAGTTTGGTCATTGGCACCTCTGGCACCTTTAGCAGTTCTGTCACAGCAATTTCACTCATTGCTGGCAGACTAAGCATGACAATAGGCCACGCTGGCATGAACAAAGTTGACAACATGGATGCGGCAGTTGGCTGCACTGGCATAAACACTGATAGCAATGCCTCTAATGGGGCCACAAATTTACTCTGTGATGGGAGTAGTCTGACCTGCCTGGGTTCACCACTCACTCCCTCATGGGCTGGTAACTTGCGCTTTGCCATGCAATCAATCTGTTCCAGTGCTGCTACACACTGCCTCTGCATTAGCTTAATCTGATTGAGCAGTCCTTCTATCACCATAATTGCAAGATTATCTTGCAAAAACAATGTGGTTGGAGGCACTGGTTGCCCTGCAGCCTTCAGACGCTGCAATAGCACCTCTGTGCCTATTTTGGTTTGCGCTTGGGGTGCAAGTTCTCTCCTGCCAACAGGCGCTACAGCATGTTCATATGTTAGTACTAGTGCCTAACAACGGCTTGATACCAACTGGTAAAAGTGCTTGTGGTGCATGTCCTGCATCTGGCGCTTGTGGTGCTCCTCCTCCTGATCCACCTCCATCCAAAAATGAAGGAGTGTCTCATATGGGAGCAGCTGTTTGCAGCCTGGGTAGGCTGTAGCTGCATAGTAATCAAATGCACTTAATGGTAGCTGTCTTTTTGGTTGACCTTGTTTAGGTCTTCCCCCTCTTCCAGAGCTCTGTAAGCTCTGTCCAGGCTTTGGAGGGCCCCTCGAGGCCATTCTATTCAGTCTACACATCTGCAACATGTCATGACAAAGGAGACAAGAAAAGATAAAAAATCTCTAAAGTCTGCAGGCCAGCAAACAAGTGCAAAGATCTAGCCACATGGCACTCAGCATCGGGTTTTGCCATGGTCAACAAGACTACACTAAGCAACCACCATTTGGACTTAGCCAAATTGTGGCCTTCATGCACTCTATGTGCATTGTGCAAGTTGACAAGGGCACTTAACACCCTGTAATTCAAGGTATCTATTCATTGCTGCAAGCAATTTACAATTCTTGAGGGGCTCCCACATAGTGTTCCCTAAGCTCCACTGCACCTTGAATTCAAGGTGTCCCAACTTTGTCCATCAATGGCCTATAAGTTCATCTACAAACTATTCTTGGTCATTGGCAGTGCTGAAATTGTAAGGCTCTGGTGTTGCGTAGTTTGGGAATAGCGCATCATTATTGACCACATATGGTTGCAGCAGCAACACATGGAATTTCAGCACAATGTGTTGTGCTTGCAATGCAGAAGGTAACTTAAGCACATAATTTGATGTGCTCAGCTCAGTTTCCAAGACCTTATATAGTCCTAACCATTTTGGGCACAGTTTACTTGCCTGATCTTTAGGTAGATTTAAATTCTTGGTAGACAAATACACCAAGTTACCCTCATTGATTGCCAGCTCTTTGCTCTGGCAATTATTAGCATGGCACATCTGAAATATACGTGCCTCAATGATTGCATTGTGAGCCAATGCTAGGTTCATGAGCGCATGCTGCACATAATCCTTGATTCCTCAATGAATTGCTTCATCAGTATAAAGTTCCTTGATAGATGGCATATAGCCACTATTGAGTTCAAAGGGAGCATATCCTGTGGTCTCTGATACACTTGCATTGATTGTAAATTCCACCATTGGAATGTGATCTGCCCAGTCCTTCTGATCAGGACAGACAAATGCTCTGAATATTTGTGCAACATTACAATTTGCATGCTCTGTCTGGCCATCTGTCTGCAGGTGGAATGAAGTTAACATGAGCAACTTTGCTCCAAGCAACTTGCGCAGCTCCTTCTACCATTTGGAAGTAAACTTTGAATCTCAATCGCTCACAATTGAGCTAGGTAGGCCATGTAGGCATACTATCTCCTTGGAATAGATCTATGAGAGTTCTGATGCAGTAGTTGTTGTGTTGATTGGGATAAGGTGGACCATACTGGTCATGCGGCAAATAACTACTTATAAGTAGTTGAAGCCACGTGACTCAGGAAATGGTTCCACAGAGTCCATTCCAATAGAATCCCAAGGTTTTACTGGGATAGGAAGTGAATGTAGCTTCCCAGCCGGTTTCTAGTTTGAAGTCTTTGAACATTGACATAGTTCACATGTTAAGCAGAACTGATTTGTTTCCTTAGTCATTTGTGGACACTAATACAATTGATGCACATACTCAAGTGTCTTTTGGTATCCAAAGTGCCCCACAATAGTATGGGCTTGTTCTAGTATCGTCATGATTAATGATCTTTCCCATGGAATGCACAGCACCTTCACACCTGCAAGGCTCATCATATAGATGAGCTGCTGCTCAATGACAAAGCGTGGGTGCTCCTTGGGTTTGTCAAGTATCTCAACAAAGAAAATATCCTTTGTGTATCCTTGCTGGATACGTACATGAAATTGCATGTCTTCTGCATCAGCAGTTATAAGAGACAGGCCAGATCTTTCTAGCGCCTGTTTGACTGTCAAGTTGTCATCCTGCAATGACACATCTACCTCTGGCCACGCTTTGATAGGCCATGTGGCAGCAAGACCTTGAGCTTCAAGGTCTTGTACTTCTACAGTCTCCTTGAGCCAACTGCTGTGATGCATTTCTAAAGCCTGCATGGCTCAAATTTTGATGTAATGTTCTGCTATTTCATGGAACTGATGTAGGAGCAAGTCTTTGCCCTCAGGGTCCATCTGTTTGTCTGCTTGGACAAAGTCAAGTATGTTGTGAACATCTTTGTGCATATGACTTTTTGAAATATCACAACAAGCAGTCTGCAACCTTGTTCAGCTCCCCTGTGACATACGTTATGTCAAACTGATATTGCAACATATAATCAATCCATCAATGCTGTCATGGAGACAAGTGGACTTGAGTTTTGAAAAACTCCAAGGCCTTATGATCCATAATAATATGGATCTTATATTCCATTAGCTTATTCTCCCATTTAAGGAGGGCTTCTAAAATTGCGAGTGTCTCTAACTCATGCACTGCATAGTTTTGTTGTGCTGTTATAAATTTACATGACATAAATTCTGCAGGTCAGCATGTCTGCCATGTCTTTTCTTGGCCAAACATGGCCCCAACCCCAGTCTTTGAGGTGTCACAAATGAGCCATATAGGCTTGTCAAGCCTTGGGTCAATTGGTTGGATGATCAGCATCTTAGTGCAGATTTGCTTTATCATCTCAAAGCACCACTGATGGAGTGGTTGCCAATGAAAAGAAGACCTGTTCTGGGTCATGGCCATGAGAGGGTTAGTATATGCCATCACATCTGGTAAGAAATTACTAATGTAATTTACCAATCCAATAAATCATTGGATATCATTGTAGTTACGTGGCATTTGCCACTCTTGAATACAATCAAGTTTATCAGAGTTGGACATTGGTGTTGCTCATGCTCCTCAATGGAGTCTGAAAAGATAGATATATCATCCAGATATACATGCATAAATTTTCTGATGACATCTTGGAATATTGAGGTCATTAACCTCTGAAACATAGCTGGTGCATTGCAGTCACCAATTTGCATGATATTACTGATGAATGTCCCCATCAGGGATGCAAACACAGTCTTAGGAATATCTTCCACATGTATATGTACTTGCTCATATGCGTTTGTCAGGTCAATCTTTGACCTGTATTTAGCTTTCACAGCATCTTTGTGAATAACTTCCTGGTCCAGCAATGGCATCACATCCTTGATGGTGTTGTTGTTGCGCTGTTGCATAGCCAACGCAGTTTGAAGTGTCCCATCTTTCTTGGGAATGCACAACAATGGTGCAGCCATCCATGGTTCCCACTACTTAGCATTGATATAGCAATTTGTCTTTTTATGAAGCTGCTCTTGGAGTGCTCATGGACAGCAAGGCAAATGATATTTATACTGCTTATTCTCATCAATGAGATTAATCTCATAGTTTACTTCTCACTATAGGGGAAGCTCCTCTTTCATCCCATTGACAATCTCCACAAACTCATGCTGCTATTGCTGGCGCAATTGCAGAATGTCCTTGTCTGACAGGCCCTGAGCCTTTGCTTTTCCTTTATTCATGTGCTTCTGGTGCAGTTGCACCATAGGTTCAAATTGTTCCCTAAACACACGCAAGTGCATGTCTCCCATGTCCCCTGTCCTCAATCGCAATAAAGGCTTTGATATCATTGACTTTATCAACTGCTGCACGTTCCTTGTCTTTAGCAAGTGTCTATCAAATGTTATGTCCAATGGTTCTGATATTTTGTTAGCCAACGGTTGATGATACACTTCTCCCAACAGCTGACATGACTCAGACCACCTCTGCACCACCATCAAGGCTACTACCTCATTCCACTCAGTTGGCATACGCAGATCATATGCCCATTGTATGTCTGAAGGTGGTACTGGTCGATCCCAAAAGGATCTTATGCTGTCAGTTGTTTCTGCTGCACTCACAGTAATTGGTTGTCAATCTTTGACTTTATCTGACACAAGGTCTTTCACCTTCACTCTAGAGCTTGTCAGTTGGAGCTTGTTGGTTGACACTCCAATGATTCCATACCCACTCATTCTGCATGAGTATTCTTTGGTAGATGAGCCTTGTCAGGCTGCTCCATTGCCTTTCTGCTAGCCATGCTTGGCTGGTTTGGCTCCTCCCCCCTTTTCAGAGTTCCTTGGAACTCTTCTTCCATCATGAGTATTGCTAGCAGGCTGGTCATTGGAGCCAGCTTCTCTTTGTTATTCTCCACCGTTGCATATCTGCAACCTTGGAGTCAGTTGTGACTATTGCAATGCTTCTCAGTAGCGCGATACCGTTGTAACTGACCATCAGTATCTGCTAGGACAATTCTCTCAGCCCTCAACAGTGTTCTGTTGACAATTATCTAATTGCTCACAAAGTCAAGCATGACTTTGCTCTTATGCATAAACAGCATACCAATAATCATATCATAGTGATTGAAGTTTGCTATATCCACATATTCCTTTGTTGGCTGTCCTGATGCTTTTATACTGACCTCTGCACCAAGCTGAACCACAGCATAACTCTCCACAGTTCCCAGCTGGAGCATTAGTGGCTCCATTAGCTCATGAACATGTATAGCGTTCACATGCACAAACTGGGGCATAATGCCCATAGAAACATAGGTGTCAGGGGACGCTTCTTTTCACTTATATTTCTTGCCTCAGATCACTTTTTCTTGAATTACTCAGTCCAGTGCCAGACCTCCTCAAATGTCAAGTTGGGCTCGTCAAGTTGGGCTGGGTCTCAAATGAGGGGAAATCCCTGCCATCTAGCCATCATTTTTTCCCTCATTTTAGACTCAGCTGCACATGTGATCTAGACATGTGATCTCAGCAGGTGACCCAGACATGTGACTCGGACATGTGACCCGGACATGTGACCCCAACATGTGACTTAGGTATCATGTGACTTACCTTATTTTCTTCAACACCTGGCAGGGTGGATCTTTAGACTTGTTCTCTTTGGATTCTTCTCTGCCAGGTGCATAACTATTAATACTGATTACCTACACATATATTAATATACTTTGGATTCCCCTCTGCCAGTTGTGTGATTAGCCGCAACCTCCAGAGGTCGCCCTTACAGCAGAACAAGTCTCCTATCTCTGGTCTGGAGGCCCCTTATAGCTTGCCAAATACTCCTATTTGTTGCCTCTCCACCAAATTTAAACCTTGTGTTTCTATGCCTCAGCTTGCCCCTCCAAATCCACCCACAGAGGCTCTGGCCCCACAGGACAATGCTTGGACTCGCCTGCTCCAATTAGAAGCCCAGGTGCACCTCACCCAAACTTCCCTATCCTTACACACATCGGAACTCTCCTCCCTCCGCCAAACCACTGAAACAATTTTGGACTCCCTCCGGGCACTCCTTGAGCGCCTCCCTGCAGCTCAGGCTGCATGCCCCGCTTCTCCACCACCAATCCCTTGCCTTTCTGCTCTGGGACCAGCTCCTCCAGTGCAGGGACATGCCAATATTCCCCGCCCAGTGCTTCCTGATGCATACAACAGTGACTGTGCATCTGGAGAGCGTTTTCTCCAATTATGCATCACCTATATCCAGCTCTGTGGAGACAACTTTCTTTCTGACAAGCTGAAGATTGCATGGGTCCTGTCCTATATGAAGTCTGGATGGGCAGCCACCTATGCAATGAGGGTGTTCTGGTGCACAGGTGGCGTTGCAGGGTTTGCGGGCTGGCCTGAGTTTGAACAGGAGTTCCGGGATGAGTTCTTTCTCCAGAACCCAGCCAAAGCTGCAGCGCTGATCCTCCATGACAAAAATCAGTATGGACAGGGTAAGCGATTTCTGGACGAGTATATTGACTTGTTTAGGGCCCTGGTCGAGCAAGCTGAGTACCCTGACGGCCTTCAACTCTGCCTCATGTTTTGGAAAGGCCTACACCCTACCCTCATGGAATGCATGGACAACCTTGCAGAAGGATGCCCCTCAGACAGCCAGGTAGCATTATGGTACCAGGTGGCACAAGACCAGTGGCAGCTCATGGAACTCAAGTGTGACCTTTGTTGGGCAGCAGCTTCTGCCCCCCATGTGCAACCCTTGGCCCCTCTCCCCCGTGTTAGGACGTTCCCAGTTCCTGCTCTGCCCCTGTCAACACCTTCTGCATGCCCGGTCCTACCCCCAGGAGCCCCAATGGATGTAGATGCATCCTGACAGCATTCTGGCCTCCCACTTCTATGCTGACGTTGCGGCGCGCCTGGACACTTTGCTTGAAGGTGCCCCCTAGGACTTGAAGTGCGTTACTTGGCCCCCGAAGAACAGGAGGAGTTACTCCTGCAGCTCCTGGCTGCCCGTGATGTAGCTGGAGTCCCCTCTCCTGACATGGCCCCTGTGGAGGAGTCTCCCAGAAAGGCATCAGATGATGGAGTTTCCATGGAGGTACTTGAGGAGGATTTTCAAGGAAGCAGCAGGTGAATAGTATGCCCCCATTGCCTAGTGCTAATCAATTTGCCTGTTTGTCAGTAGATGCAGTGAATACAGTCTCTGCTGACACTTCTGCATTTGCAACTATAAGCACCCCCTCCGATGTACTCCTTCAAAATGAAACCAAACTCCCGACACCTTCCCCGTTCTCTCCATCACCCCCATTGCTGCGCCCTTGTGTTCCTGCCTGGGAGCGCCGCCTTCTCCAATGCTACGTAGTAGCCTCAACTCCTTCTTTTAACTCACTCCTACTCAATATAGAGGTAGAGACTACTGACATCCAACAGGTCCATAGCGTTGTGGCCCTCCTTGATTCTAGAGCAACAGGGCTCTTTGTGGATGCTGACTATGTGGAGCGTCACAGGCTCACCACTCAACCTCTCCTCTCCTCAATTCCCGTGTATAACATTGATGGGACCCCAAATGAAGCTGGATCCATTCGTGCAGTAGTGGACCTAGTCCTCTGCTACAACTCCCATGCTGAGCGGGCCACCTTTGCAGTTACCAGCCTGGGGAAGCAGGACATGATCCTTGGCTACACCTGGCTCTGGGAGCACAATCCGGAGGTTGACTGGACCAAGGGAGAGGTGAAGATGAGCCATTGCCCCAGGTGCTGCGCTACCTGTGCAGAGGAAGTTAGGAAGGAGCAGTGCACTGCTATGCGGGAATGCGCAGCTATCTGGGCTTGTTGGGTAGGACACCTTTCCTTTGCAGACCTTGACCTCTTAGACCCTCCACCCCTGGCATTCCCTCATAGAGAGGCCCTCTATGAGGATGACAGGCACTGTGGGGGGTATCTGAGACAGGAAGAGGACAGCAGAGAGGAGTTCCAACTTTCTCGGGACCTGGAGCAACCAGACAATGCCATTGAAGTAGGAGACTGCATCTACACCACTACCCTATGGATACTGCCTACTGCTGAAGAGATCTGGGCTAGTCAGACCACTTCCCAGTGGCTGGCCCAGGCCTTTGCAGCAAACAACACCCCATGGGCACCCCACCACCTACATGATTTTGAGGACATCTTTTCTAAGGCTTTATTTGACTCCCTCCCAGAGCGCAAGCAGTGGGACCATGCTATTGAGCTGATGCTCAATGCTACTCCCTCTAGCTGCAAGGTCTACCCACTCGCTCCCAAAGAGCAGGATGAGCTTAATGCATTCCTCCAGGAGAACCTTGAGTCTGGATGCATTCATCCCTCAAAATCCCCAATGGCCTCACCTGTGTTCTTCATCAAAAAGAAAGATGGTTCCCTTCAGTTGGTCCAAGACTATTGCATGCTCAACGCAATGACTGTCAAGAACCGCTATCCCCTCCCCTCATTTCTGAGCTCATTAACAACCTCCAGGGTGCACAATACTTCACTAAGTTAGATGTACAATGGGGCTACAATAATGTGCGCATCCAGGAGGGAGATGAGTGGAAGGCCGCGTTCCAGACCAATCGTGGGCTGTTTGAGCCCCTTGTCATGTTTTTTGGGCTTACAAACAGTCTGGCCACCTTCCAGACAATGATGAATAATATCTTCCAGGACCTAATTGCAGATGGAGTGGTGTGCATATACCTTGATGACATCCTCATTTACACTAAAACCCTAGAGGAACATTGTTGTATTATGTGAATTGTCCTAGACTGCTTCCGCCAACACCAGCTTTACCTCAAACCAGAGAAGTGCGAGTTTGAGCAGACCCGCATCAAGTACCTGGGGCTGATCATCTCACACAGAACAGCGGAGATGGATCCAGTAAAGGTGGCTAGTGTTATGCAGTGGCCAGTGCCCCACAACAAGAAGGAGGTACAAGCCTTTTTGGGGTTTACTAATTTCTACCGGCATTTCATTCAGGACTTCTCCCATCATGCACGCCCGCTGTTTGACCTCACTGGGAAGGATGCGGCCTGGAAGTGGAGGGATGCAGAGCAGGGGGCTTTTGCAGCCCTCAAGGCTGCTGTCACCTCCAAGCCCATCCTCATCTTCTTCAACGACAACCATCCTTTTTGTGTTGAGGCAGACAGCTCCGACTTTGCAACAGGTGTGGTCCTGTCCCAGGAGTCTCCAAAAGATGGCAAGTGGCATCCAGTTGCCTTCTACTCTAAGAGCCTCAATGCTGTGGAACGCAACTATGAAATCCATGACAAGGAAATGCTAGCAATCATCTAGTCCCTGAAGGAGTGGCACCACTTCCTGGAGGGAGCCCAACACAAGTTTGAAGTTTGGACGGATCACAAGAACCTGGAGCACTTCTGGACGGCCAAGAAACTTAACTGTCGTCAAGCCTGGTGGTCCTTGTATTTCGCCAACTTTGACTTCTCCCTTCACCACAAGCCTAGACAAACTATGAGGAAGCCAGATGCGCTGTCACGACACGCAGACCATGGGTCTGGAGCCAAAGACAACACCAATATTGTACTCCTTTGCCCCGAGCTGTTTGCTATTCAAGCCTTGGAGGGCATGTCTGTCCAAAAAGAAGAAGTCAGTATCCTCTGGGACATCTGTTGGGGCAATCAGGAGAGACTTTAGGAGGACTCAGTTGCAAAGGCTGCTCTATCTAGGAAGCCCCCTGGAGTCAAATCCATACATGCAGAGGAATGGAGCTTGCAGGATGGCCTCCTAGCCTTCCAGGGTTGCATATACGTCCCTAATGACCCGGAGCTGCATAGGCACATTGTAGAGCAACACTATGACTCCCAGATTGCTGAACACCCAGAGCGTTGGAAGACGTTGGAGCTAGTATCCCGAAACTACTGGTGGCCCCAGATGTCAAGGTACATTGGCTCCTACACCAGTACTTGTGACCTCTGCCTTCAGACTAAGCCCCAATGTCACCTCCTAGTTAGACAGCTACACCCTCTCCCAGTACCAGCAGCATGATAGAGTGTGGCCTCAGTGGACTTCATTGTAGAACTTCCAGATTCCCATGGTTACGATGCCATCATGGTTGTTGTAGACCTGTGCAGTAAGCAGGCTCACTTCATTCCTACCCATACCACTTGTTCTAAAATGTCTGGAAGCTCCATGGCCTCTCTGATGCCTACATCTCTGGCCAGGGTCCACAATTTGTGGTGGAGTTCACTCGGGAGTTGTATCGTCTGCTCCATATCAAGCTCTACACCTCTACTGCCTATCACTTGCAGTCTGATGGCCAGACTAAACATGTCAATCAGGAGCTTGAACAGTACCTCTGCCTATTCTGCAATGAATGGCAAGATGACTGGGATGAGCTCCTACCTGAGGCAGAGTTCTAGTACAACAACCACGTTCACTCTGCTACCAAGGTCTCCCCATTCCTTCTGGACACAGGTCGTCACCCCCGCATGGGCTTTGAGCCTCCAGGACATCAATCGGAGAACGAGTCCATCAATGACTTTGTAGACTGGATGTGCAAAGCCCAGGAGGAGGCTAAGGCGGCTCTGACCAAGGCTAAGAATGACATGGCCCGATACTATAACTATGGGTGACTGCTGAGTCCCACTTACAAGCCTGGCAACCATGTGTACTTGGATGGCTCAGACATTGCTATCATGTGACCCTCCAAGAAACTGTCTCATTGTCAATTGGGACCATACGTAGTGGAAAGACAGGTGGGCCCTCTAGCATATCGACTTCACCTGCCCCCCTGGAATGCGACAGCTCCATCCCATCTTCAACATAGTCAAGCTCCTGCCAGCCCCAGATAACCCCATACTAGGACAACAAGCTCTGCCACCCCCGCCCCCAGTCCTAGCACTAGACAGCCCAGAGTATGAGGTCAAAAAGATTCTAGATAGCTGCCTTTTCCATCGCAAACTACAGTACAAGGTGAAATGGAAGGGCTATGGCATTGAAGACATCTCCTGGAAACCAGCTGATGGCATCCATGCACTCCTCCTAGTCAGGGAATTTCACTGCACACATCTCAATGCACCCTGTGCCATTTGAGGTATCTACCCCATTTTGTCAACTGATCAAGCAGTTCAAAACCTGTTTTACCCTGCACGTCAAGGCGCCGCACTCTAGAAGGGGGGTGATGTCAGGGGACACTTCTTTTCACTTATATTTCTTGCCTCAGATCACTTTTTCTTGAACTACTCAGTCCAGTGCCAGACCTCCTCAAACGTCAAGTTGGGCTCGTCAAGTTGGGCTGGGTTTCAAATGAGGGGAAATCCCTGCCATCTAGCCATCATTTTCCCCCTCATTTCAGACTCAGCTGCACATGTGATCTAGACATGTGATCTCAGCAGGTGATCCAGACATGTGACCCGGACATGTGACCCCAACATGTGACCCCAACATGTGACCCCAACATGTGACTTAAGTATTATGTGACTTACCTTATTTTCTTCAATGCCTAGCAGGGTGGATCTTTAGACTTGTTCTCTTTGGATTCCCCTCTGCCAGGTGCATAACTATTAATACTAATTACCTATA
>JAGGAP010000578.1:0-17648 GCA_017657235.1 Termitomyces sp. T73sscA
CTGTCTAACCATTGGATTGGGGATGATAAGCAGTAGAAGTGTGGAGCTTCACATTAAGCAGCCAGTATAGCTCTCTTGTGAATTCAGAAACAAACTGTGATCTTTAATCAGAGACATAAGAATTAGACAGACCATGCAGCTTCCAGACATTCTTCTGGTACAAGTTGGCAGCACCCATAGCTGGACACATAGTATGAGTAGGAATGAAGTGTGCTCGCTTTTCACAGAGGTCAACTACTACTATAATAGCATTATATCCATGAAAGTCTGGCAGTTCCACAATGAAGTCTACAGAAGCTACACTTCAGTGTTCAACAGGAATAGGCAAAAAATAAAGCTAACCCATAAGAAGTTGATATTGGGGTTTTGTCCAGAGGCAGAGATCACAGGTACTGGTGTAGGATCCAATGTAGCATGACATCTGAGGCAACCAGTAGTTGCAAGAGACCAGCTCCAAGATCTTCCACCTACCTGGGTGTTCAGCAATGCAAGAGTCATAATGCTGCTGCACAATTTGCTTCTGAAGCTCAAGTACATTTGGAACATAAATGCATTTCTGAAAGGTTAGAAGACTATTTTTTAAGGCCCACTCATCCATATGCACTGACTTCATCCCATGGGCTTGGTTAGCATGCAAGATCATTGCAGCCTTAGCCACTATGGCTTCCTGTGCTCTTTCTTGATTACCCCAATAGATACCTTAGAGAATGCTCACCTCATCTTCTTGGACAGCTACACTTTCTAGAGCATGGATAGCAAACAGAAAAGCAATGTTTCTGTTGTCATCTGCTCCTGAATTATAGTCAGCACATCAAGATAGTGCATCTGGTTTACCCATGCTTTGGCCAGATTTATGGTGCAGCAAAAAGTCAAAGTTGGCCAAGTACAAAAACCATCAAGCCTATCAGCAGTTTAGTTTCTTGGCTGTCCAGAAGTACTCAAGGTTTTTGTGATTGGTTCAAACTTCAAACTTGTGCCTTGCACTTTCAAGAAAGTGCTGCCATTCCTCAAGAGATCAAATAATAGCCAACATCTCCTTGTTGTGGATTCTATAGTTGTGTTTTACTGCATTAAAGCTCTTAGAGTAAAATGCTACAGGGTGCCACTTACTATTTTCCTTAGACTGCTGTGATGGAACAGCTTCAGTAGCAAAGTCAGAGCTGTCAGCTTCAACTCAGAAAGGAGAGTCATTGTCAGGAAAAAGGAGGACAGGATGTAAAGTCATGGCTTGTTTAAGAGCATTGAAGGCAGTGTGCTGCACCACTTTCCAGCACCATGCAGAATCCTTGACAGTGAGGTCAAAGAGATGATGTGCATGATGAGAAAAGTCTTGAATGAATCTTCTTAGCACTAGCTACTCTGCTATACTAGCCACTTTGACAGGGTCCATCTCAGCTATCCCATGAGAAATGATTAGTCCAAGATATTCAACCTTGGTCTGCTCAAACTCACACTTTTCAGGCTTGAGGTAGAGCTAATGCTGGCAGAGGCATTCCAGTACAATGCATGTCACTTGTTAATGCTCATTCAATGTCTTAGTATAGATCAAAATGTCATTGAGGTAGATACAAACAACACCTTCAGCAATAAGATCTCTGAAGATGTCATTCATCATTGTCTGGAAGGTGGCAGGGCTATTTGTAAGGCCAAGAAACATTACCAAAAGTTCAAAGAGTCCACAATTAGTTTAGAATGCTGCCTTCCACTCATCTTCTTCCTTAATGTGCATATTGTTGTAGCCCTAGTGGATATCTAACTTTTGTGAAGTAGCACACACCTCAGAGGTTGTTGACAAGCTCAGAAATAAGTGGTAAAAGATAGCAATTTTTTCACAGTCAAAACGTAATAATCTTGAACCAGACAAAGAAATCCATCCTTCTTCTTGATGAAGAAGACTGGAGAGGCTATGGAGGATGTTGAGGGACATATTCAATTAGAGTCCAGATTTTCTTGCAAAAATGCATCTAGCCTGTCTTGCTCATGAAAAGCAAGAGGATATACTTTGCAGCTAGATGACTCTGCATCTGGAATAAGCTCAATAGCATGATCCCATTGCTTGCACTCTAGAAGAGTTTTGAATAAAGCCTTAGAAAATACATACATTTTCAAAGTCTTGAAGGTGATGAGAAACAGCATCTCAGAATGACCTGGGTGCTGAATTGGCTGTGAATGCCTGGACTAGATGCTGTGATGTTATTTGACTAGTTCTAATTTCAGCTATCATTGACAGAGGTTGGAGAGTGGCTGCATGGATTCTATCACCTACTTCAATAGCATTGTCTGGAGACTCTGAGTCCAGAGTGCATACAAACCTTGCTTTCATGGCTATCTTCCAGCCTCAAACTTTTTTTATTTTATTTTTATTCAAAATTATCGTGTCAGGCATGATACATAGTTCTATAAAAGCTACATAAACTACAAGGACCAGAAAATGCTGCACTCTCCTGCATATGCAGAGAATAAGTGGGCTGGCTGTTCAAGGCTGTTTTAAAACTTGCTCCCCTGCTATTGCTCTGAGTCATTGTAGTCAGCGGTGTAGTGTTGGTAGCTACAAAGGCCACTTGTGGAGTGAGTAGCATGAAGTCAAGCAGCGCAGTTGCAGGCTCGGCCCATGCAAGAAGGGAGTGAAGTAGTGGTCTGAGAGAGGGTAAGACTAGTGCTAACAATAAGTAAAATGGTAGAATAGTTAGAAAGAGAGTAGAATATAAGAGTTTAGTTTTTTTTTGTAGTGGCAGTAGTTGTTGCTATAGGTGTAAGCTTTGTTGCATTGGTTTTAAGGAATTGGTTCATTGCATGAGTATACTTAAAGAGATATTTCAGAGCATTGGAGGCAGAGAACAGATATAGTAGGGGCAAACTAAGAGTAAGTAGCAGACCAACTCCACTATGAGGCCCCTACCTACAATGAGGGCATACAGGAGTTTCTGATCTGTGGATGCAAAACAGGTGGGCATTTAGCATGTGGCCAGTACAGTATTGAGTAAGGAGTGCTGAATGGTGCCTGTTGAGGGGTTTTGTGAGGTGCATGTATTATTTAGAGGGTAGAGATTGGCCAATAGCATGTAAGTGAGGATAGCATAGGGATAGTTTCTAGCATTGTTTCCAGGTCAGGTTAACAGTGGTTATTGCAGTCTGTCTGATTGCTGTGATACTGATAAGAAGAGGTTTGCAGTAGAGCATGGGAGGGAGAAGTTTGGCAGTGCTTGTTTGGCCTTGTGCAGCTTGCTTTGCTAGTTTGTCTGCATATTCATTGACTCTAAAGTGCATATAGCCCAGTGCCCAGTAAACCTGAAGGTCCACTATGCCTTTGGTATGGTCCAGCTATTTAGTGCCTCTCTGTAATGCTTGTTCTCTCTCTTGTGCTTATATCAAATGGTCCTGCTTGATATGCAGAAGTTCTGCTGCTGTGTGGATCATGTCCAGAAAATAGTGGCCAGGCGCTGGTTGAAAAGTGCCTTGATTGCTGCTTGACTGTTACTTCTAATTGCTGCTTTGGCTTGGAAATTGCAACTTAGATTTGTAAGGAGATGCAGTGCTAGGACAAACTCAACCGCTTCCGCCTTATACACTGTATGTTGCAAGTTAAGGCCTAGATGGTAGTGCAGGAATGCCCTTTTTATTTAATTAATAAATAGCACCACTGATGCTCCAACACTGCTTTCAAAGCCTAAACCATTGCAGTAGACCATTGCTTGAGTGTTGCCAAAGATGTTCTCTGCTGCCATCAGAGCTGTGTCCTTGTTGGAATGTAGTGTGTGAAAGATGGGATGTAAGTGAGTTGGCACCATATTGGGGCAATCTTCTCAATGTTTGTTGGGTCCACACTGGAAATGTGGAATAGGTGATGAAAGAGGGACCAATAGTGTGCTATGTAATGCTGAGCAGCCCTGCAGACAACAGCATAGAGAGAGTGGGAAGTAGAAAGCAAGAAAAGATGTACTGCAGCTTTGTACAAGATCTTGCTGAAGAGTAGATCAACTGGTAGTAGGTTAGTGTGTAAGTCTAATACATCTCCAGCTGTGGAGCTCATTGCACCGGTTGCTATTCTGGCTGCTTGCCTCTGAGAGAGCACTAGCTTGTTGGTAACAGCAACTGAACTCAGCTTCTTTGCTCTAGAGGTGGAGTTATGGACTTTGGTGAACTAGATATCTGCTGCATATGTAATAGCAGGAACCACTACAATGTTGTAAAGTCACCTAATGCAGTGCTGGAGCATGCCTATCAATAGCCTGAACAGCCTTGAGATTTGCAATGTCCACCAGGTTGCTTTTGCTGCTACACACATGCATGCTCCAACAGAGTTTGGAGTCAAATACTATATCCAAATACTTGTATGTGGTGACTGTGTTCACCCGCTGTATAGTGACCTTGCTGTTGTCAGCAGTGCAAGTCAGGGTAAAGTCAGAGGGGATTAAATCATGATAAAAGCATGAGAAGTTCATCAGAGCAAGCTTTAAGAGCTCAAAGGGAGAGTTGTGCAAAGCAGACTAAGCAAAGCTCCCATCTGTGCATTGCATCATTGTTGCAAGGATGCTATGTGTGCTATGCAATTTTCTAGCAACAGCTAGGAATATTGAATCATTTCACAAAGCCAAATGAAGACTTTAATTTTGAGGCCAGCATAGTTGTAAAGATAAGAAGTGCATTATAAAATGCATACAAAATCATGGATAAGAGACAGCCTTGTGTAGTACTATTTAGAACTGCAAATAGTTCTGAAATAAAGTTGTTAAACTTGAGTCTTATTTTGCAATTTGACAACATTCTCCACACAAGGCAGATGTAGCACATTGGTATGCCCCTCTCTTGCATGTTGTAAAGAAGATGGTTATGGACTGTGTTTGGAAAAGCTCCTTAAACATCAAGAAAGAGCACCAAAGCAACCTTTCCAGAGCACCAAGCATCTTTGACCTTGCTGACTATAGAGTGCATAGCATCTATGGTATTACAGCTTGGTCTGCTTTTAAATTGCCCAGCAGAGAGCATGCCATGTTTTTCTGCAAGGAAAGTAATGTTAGCAGCTACTATAGTGGACAAGAGCTTGCCAATTGTGTTGAGCAATCCAATTGGGTGGTATGCCTTAGCTACATCATAAGAAGGTTTGCCAGGTTTGCAAAAAACTAGGATTGTTGAAATCAGCCATTCTTCATGGTACACATTGAGCTCAAGTACTGCATAGAAGATATAGAACAAGTGTTCCAGCAGAACTTCAATGCAGCGTTTCAGTATAACATTTGGTATATTATTTTGGCCTAGTGCTTTGTAGGGCTGAAGGTGCAATATCACATTGTGGATGCATTTGCTGTTGAAAAAACATATATCCAGTAGTGGGCATGGGTATGCCATACATGGCAATGTTGTAGTGGAGAAGGGCAAGAGAAAGAATGACTTGGCTAGTGCCTGTGCTTTATTTTTATTTGTAGTTGCCCAAATTGTTTCATTATTGACTGCAAGCTTAAGTTTTAGGATCCTGTTGCTGGAGAAGTCTGTCAGCTCCTTAACAACATAATTGTTAGCTGTATAAATCTGATGAGCATCAATGTTTTTAAGCCACTCAGCCCAATGTTGCTGCTTGGCTTTGCAGATACAATTGGTCATCAGTTGGGAGAGTCTGTTGGATTCAGCTTTGGCTGGATGGCTAGCCACATCACAAAACTTGTATGCAATCCTGTTGGCCTGACTGCATTGTTTTTTTAGAGCCATCAGCTCTCTATTCCACCACTTTTTTGTGAAAAAACAAGGTTTGCATAGAGGTACAATGGTGTCATTGGTAATTACTTTCTGTATTAGTGCAGTTAATTTTGCTACTCTGTCATGGAATTTCATTAGCAACTCAATGCGGCATGCTAGTGAGTAGGAGCCCAACTTTTCTTTTAGAGCATTGTTGAATGCCCCCCAGTTAATGCTACAGAAGTTCCTGAAAGGAGGAAAATTAGTGCGTGGTAGTAGTAGCTCTACCACTATTATAATAAGTAAATAGTCTGCTAATAGAGGGCAAAGTAATAGCTTTACATAGCAAGAGATGATAAAGTCTGTGCCTTCACATGTATACTACACATTGTCTGTGCATATTTAGCAGTTATTGACTGTTTGTAATGTGAAAAGACTCACTGGTAGTGCTAGCTCCATATTGTAAGTGCTGAAGAGATTAAAGAGGAGGTGCAGTTCATCATTGGTGGAGGTAAAGTGGCAGTTGTCTAGAGTTTTCTATAGTAGGTGGTGTCTGTTGAAATCTCCCATTCATATCATATTATCTTTATTAGAGATATTGGTGCAGAGCAGGATAGCATAGAAAGAGGTGGAGAGCATTGTAAGCTGTTATTGTTCAGACAGTCATTGTAGACATTGAACAAGCATAGCTGTAAACCTGTGCTCTTAAAGCAGACAGCAGTGACATCTGAGAACAATACGTCAATAAAAAAATAAGCATCTGATAGAATTTTAGCATTGATGAGGAGGCTGGATTGCGAACAACTGCTGTTATCATGACAATGCATGGATGAGTAGCGAACTACCCATTGTAAAGAGGCCCAAGTCTTACCCAGTTTGTTAAAGTAGAGTTCCTGGATGACTAGGATGTCTTACTCACTTGGATCAGCTGTGTTAAGCATTGCCGACTATGCTATATCAGATTTTCATACATTCTGTTGCTATATGCATAAATGCAGCAGAGCACTGTAAATGGCACTCATTGTAGAACACAAGGAGAGGGGGAGGGCATTGAACAAGAGTCCCAAGGACTTGGTTTTAAGAAATTAGTCAAAGAAGCCTGGTAATACTGGCTGAGCACCAAAACATAAGAGCTTCATGATTAATTCATGGAGTGGCAACTAGAAGAGCAGTAGAGATCTTTTTGGGGTTCAAAACCCAAATGCTAGGATCACTCATTAGAAAAAATGGCATGCTGTTCTTTGAATACTTAGTATTCAAGTCTTTACAGCACCAGACAAATTCAGGGCATTTCCTAGATGTACTTGCATGTGTTAAACCTTGCTGCAAGTGGCACAGCAGGCTTGCAAGTCCTTGGAGCAGTCATGTTTTTGGTGATTCCTATTGGAGCAGTAAGCGCATCAAATGGCATTGGAATACTTAGCTCTAAGGTGCCCATATTTATACCAGTTGTTGCAGTGCATGGGTTCACAAATGTACTTGTGGATGATCACATAGTATCCAGCAACAAATATGCACTCTTGTAATAGCAAGTTTGCAGTTTTCACTGAGTCACAAGTCAATTTAAGGAACACAAGGTTTTGTGTAGGTGATCTGTTTTTTTTGCTTTCTTTAGCCATGTTGCCTATGTGATAGAGCTAATTTACAAGTAGTTCTCCAGTTTGAATGCAGTGAGATCATCTGGATTGGAGGGGTCAAAAGTTCTCTTGCAAAGTACAAAGCAGATAATGAGATTGTATGATTTGTTGATAGCTTTTGCTGATTTGCTGAAGTTGGCTACAACAACATCCCATTCAGAGTTCTGCGCATAATGGTGGAAGCATGATGCTGAGTCTGCTGTACCAAACTTGAGGAAGTAAGCTTCTTAAGAAAGTACAGAAATGCTTTGGACTCATGTAGGTGCTCTTGTGATTGCGTTGCTGTCTATGATGTTTAAGGAGCTTAGAGACCTGGCATGCTGGTTGACCTTGTAAAGATCCTGTCTATAATGTTGTTGAGGGAGTTGATAACTGTGGCAAGCTGCACCAAGATGCCTTTTAATGCTAGCATAGTCTCAGCCTGAGATGTGCTAGTAGCTGATACAAACTCTGACAACAATGCAAGGCTGTTAATTATATCTTCAATGCAATTGATCATCTTAAATACTATTGCATCTGCAATGGCTTTGGCTGTCTAATCAGTGATATTGTCTTCAAGCAGAAATGCAACTGCAAGAATTGCATTATATGCATTATTTTTGAGCTTGGTGCCTTTGATGATCAGGGCTGCAGTCATTAGTACTCTTACAAGCTTTGTGCAGTTGTAGGGCTCTCCAGCAAAGATCCATCCTTTAATTTTTATCCAGTGCCTAGCGTCATAGACTGACTTAACTGAGCTGCTGTTGCCATCCATCAGAGTAGTTAAGTCAGTGTGTGTCAGGAGTGATTGGAGCATTGGTGGAGTATCTGGAGGGCTGGCACCATTGGCAAGTGGCTTGGACAACTGCTTTGTACTTTTAAGCATTAAGGAATAGCATAGCGCCTGTATGAAAGAAATAATAAGAGAGTGGGGATAGCTAGTTAGGCCTCTTAAACGTTTTTATAGAAGGCCTTTCTATAAAGAAACATCAAGAAAGAAGGATTTAGCAGGTCAATATCAGCAAAAGGGAGATGCCTTATATAGCAAGTATATATAATAACATGCTCATGAACCAATGTTCTATGCTTGTGCTTCTTCAGTGCAAGTAGAACAACTATAAGAGCAGCAGCTCATGTACACCTCATCTTTAGCCTAGTCAATTTCTGGATTGTAGTTATGCAGCTAGGTAAATCCAAGTATCATATCTTGCTTTTCTAGGCTAGTGACTGCAAAGACAGCTTGCTTTGAGTGTATGCAATAGCAAAGAACTAGATCCACCACTGAGCAGATAGATCCAGCTTTATTTGTGCTATTGATATTGTAGACTAGAATGAGACAAGAGAGGGGCCAAGTAGTAAGTTGATGTTATTTTACATAGCTAGTATCTAGAAAAAGTCCAGTAGCACCACTGTCTAGTAGAGCTACTAGGCTCTGGCTCTGCTGAGTATCAGTGGTTTCAATCTCCACCTTCAAACATAGTGAGTTGGAAGATGGAGTAGAGGCAACTACATATTAATAAAGTAGATATTGTTCCCAACATAGAACACATAAGCATTGAGGAGAAAGAAAGCAAATCCCAGAAGAGACTTTATCTAAAGCAGTATTTTGTATGTGAGGCATACAACTCATCTGTTGCTCAATTAAAAATCATTTTTTGAGTCAGAAGAAGGAGCAGCTGAAACTAGTGGCTCTAATAAAGGAGACTCCACCAACAGAGCATTAGAAGAAGGATTTTTAGCTGCATTCTTAGCAGCAAAGAGCTGTAAAAAAAGCTCCTCCTGCTCAGATGAAGAGAAATAGCATACTTCCAGTCTTTAAAGGTAATAATGTGCAAAGTAGCCTGGTTTCTACAATGCAACATAGCAAAGGAGTTAAGGAATATTGACAAAAGGCATCCATGTCTATAGGCACTCTGGAAGGAAGAGTATGAGCAAAGAGAAATGATGGTGCAGTTAGAGTAGATGTGCAAGCAGGAAGTAGAGTAGAGAAAACAGAGTATGGAAAATAAAGAGTAGTGGGCAGCATTAAGGAGATGAGGATGTTGTAATTCTTGCTTTAACTCTATAAGCTGCTACTGATCTCTAGCCACCTTATACTAAGTTTTAATCTGGCTATTATCTGATTGACCCTCTGCAAGGCTATCAATCTGATTCATAAGAGTGGGATGAAAGCTATTTTAAAAGGTGAGGCAAAGCTGCAGACCATTAAGATAGCTAGCCTGCTCTATCAATGCATAAAAGAAGTTGATATACTCATCCAAAGACTGCTTTCCTTGACTGTACTGATCACAATCACAAAGGGACAGAGCAGCAGTCTCAGCAGAGTCTAGAGGTAAGAACTCAGCTTGAAAGTCCTTCTCAAAGTTCTCTCAACTGGTGAAACTGGTTACTCTACTAGGACAGCAAAAAACTTGAAGCACATATGTCAATGCATGGCCAATCTTCATGTAAAATAGGACCCAGACAATCTTCAGAGCATCAGAGACAAAGGCCTTGCTACTTAGTTAAATATATGTGATGCAAGACTGAAAAAAGTGTTCACCCATTGCTCAATCACTATTGTAAGCATTTGAAAGTGCAGAACAAGGAATCTTGGAAATTTTGTTCTGAGTGGCAAAGAAGGCATCAAAGCAAAGGGCTGGAGTCAATCCTACAAGTGTAGAGGGTGCCTGAGAAGTAGTGGAAGGTGGAGAAAGACGCTCCAAAAGGGCCTGAAGAGAGTGAGAAATAGTGTCTGTGTTAGGTTCTGCTGACTACAAGGGCTCAGTCCACTGGGCGAATACCTTACATGGTGATCACTGTGCCCACAGATGCAGAGCACCAGTAGGGCTTGGAGCGTGGAAGACCAAAACGGGGCGGGAGCGGTATGTAGGGAAGCGCCGGTAGCACCGGCAGATGGATGAGTGCCAGGAAGGGTGGAGGACAAGTATCAGGGTTAGGCGCGAGTTCCAAGAGTACAAAGGGATGGAATGAGCGAGCACCGGTGAGCGAGCGAGTCCCGGGGTTCAAAGAGATGATGGGGCGGGGACTTAGCGAGTCCCGGGGATGAAATCAGAGATGCGGGGGTTAAGCGGGTCAAAAGAGGAAAGGGCCGAGACAAGATGAAGGGAAAGGAAACAGGCAAAGATGGGGAGCCAGGGCAGAAGAGTCAAGAAAACTTAGAATAGAAAGGGAGAGAAGAAGCAATTAGATTAGATTAGAGGATGAGACGAGTAGAGACAAGGTAAGGAGACGATACAAGACGAGTACGATAAGAAGAGGCAAGTGGAAATGACAAGACTGGGACACGCAAGAAAATGAGATCAAGATGAAACCACAACAGAATAATATGGGTTACAGTAATATCAAGACTAGAGTACTACTTACTACTCTACAGCTTATATACTATGCAGTAGGTAGGCTCCGGGATCCAGGCCCAAATTCCAGTGGCAGAGCGCAGTGGGTGAGACCCAGGAGCCACACGGGGCAAGGTTGAAACATGTCGTGCAGTGCAGAGGTCTCATACTAGAAATGCAGAGACACACGGCGGCAGAGCAGTGAGGAGGGAATGGGAGCAGAGCGTAGCGTGTGGAAGTTGGATCGGCGGTGGTGCATAATCGTGATGCGTGATGCATGATGGGGGTCTCGGCGTGGGCTGAGAGTAACGGGTGAAGCTGGTGCTGATGTGGCAGTCACGGCGGTGATGACCGGGGGATGCTGCAAGTGGCAGTGGCTGGTGGCGGTGACAGGCGGTGATGGCTGGGGGCTGCCGAGGGAGTTGGCCGGGTAGCAGCTCAGTCACACAGCTGGCAGAGGAAGATTCAATGTATATTAGAAGATATACAGGCAGTACTGTTTTGTAAATACTCATTTAGCAGAAGGAGATTCAAATAGAACAAATCTAGAGACTCTCTAGGCCAGATGTGATGCTTTTGGAGCCTCAGAAGCATGGGAAACAACTGTACAGGACAACAGAAAAAGAATAACTCTAACCTAAATAGTAAAAACTTATAAAAATTGCTTAAATAGAAAAATAAACATGATTATACAAGCAGGCAGGAAAGCTCTAGTTAGGTAAGTCAGAAAAACTCTGGTTACCTAAGCAAGGAAACCTCCAGTTACCTAAGCCAGGAAAACTCTAGTTATATAAGCTCAAAGTTGGCAGTGCTGGGAGGTTTATTTTGTCTGCATCATAACTCAAGAACTAAAGCATTTCAGATGCTGAGAGTAAAATCAATGGATAGGGCTGGAAAAAGAGTGAAGATGGAGGTCCTTAGTAGGGAAGAAATAAGAGTAAGAGAAGAGAGAGAAAGGCAAAACTGAGGAGTCCCCTAACATCACCAAGATGAATGTCCAAGGAGTTTTGGACAGTTATGAACAATCAATAACAAGTAATTATTTGTTGTGCTAAAAAAGTAGGAGATATGGTGATATGCTTGCAGGACACAATGCAAGGAGATAAAAATAATAACAGGGGCTGTGTTTATATCCTGGAGACAAACAATCAATTATAGGCCAACTTGGCCTTCTTTCACTTTTCCAAATGGTATGAGAGCTTTATTGCTCATTTTAATGTCATTCTTGATGTTAGTCAAGTCAATCAGCAAGGCATCTCAGCCTGAAGGTCCTTGTTGATCACTTCTGCATTGGCAACCACTTTCTTGGTTACCATCAAAAGCTCTGCTGCTTTGTAAGCAGCTGTAATATTAACTGCAGCTGGTTGCTCAGAAACAACAGCAGCTTTTAGTGCTGATTGAGTTTCATGCAGCTGCATCTATGGTTGAGCAACTGCTCAATGTAATAGTAAAGACCCTATTAATCAAGTCCTTTTACAAATTTCTTGCAACACTTTTGAAGAAGTCTTCAATGGTAATTTGGTGCCACTCATTTCAAGCATTGACCTGCCAAAGGAAAGCCATCATATTGTTTTGTTTTGAAACATCACTCTTCATCTACTATGATGTAGGTATTTATTGATAATGTTGAACAGTGGAACTAATGTTTCAAGTATATATACTCCTAAGTGTAGGCATGATCTACCCAATAAACAGGTATACAATATACAGTTATGTAGTAAGACATGAAGTGCATTAGCATTGCTAAAGTTGGCAGCTTGGAATCTATCCAAGTATACTCAATGCAGCTGAAAAATAGAGCTAGTACATAAGTGGCTCAAATGGAGAGTTTTGCTCATTGTAAGCTTCTACAGTCTCACAATAGAGCCCCAGTTGCACTCATACAGCACCATCTGTTGATTGACTTGTAGCTTACTACTACATAATGCATACAAAGCTCTCATAAGAACATACTCAAAGATAGTCTGAAAAAGCAAGATATGGTCCTAGAATTCACTTGGCTTTGTATCCATAATACTGGATCAAGGGTGAGGTGCACATGAGCTGATGCCCTCAATGCTGTTCTACATGTGCAGATGAGATGAAAGAAGAGTGTAGAGCACAGGTCAAGAAGTGTGCTGCCATACATGCTTGTCATGTAGGGCACCTTCCCTTCTCTAACATTGACTTGCTGGATCCTCCTTCCTTGGTATTTCTTTATTGAAAGGACCTCTACAAGAATGTTCAAAGTGTGGAATGCAGACTCCTGCAAGATGATGGACAAGAGAGTGAACCTGACTCTGAGTCTCCAAACAAGGCAATTGAGGTAGGTGATAGGATTTATGCAGTAGCTCTTCTCTGAGTGAGATTATATCATTGAATTTAGTCCAGCCAGATGCTGAACCATCTAGCTGCAAGGTATACCCTCTGGCTTCTTATGAGCAGGATGAGCTAGATGTGTTTTTGCAGGAGAACCTTGACTCTAGCCAGATCTATTCTTCAAAGTCTTCCAAGGCCTCTTCAATTTTCATTAAGAAGAAGGATGGATCTCTTTTTTTGGTTCAGGACTATTGTGTTCTGAATGTGATGACAGTAAAGAACTGCTATTCTTTGCTACCAATTTCTGAGCTTGTCAACAACCTCTGTGGTGCATGCTGCTTCACTAAGTTAGAGTCTATTGGGGCTACACCAATGTGCACATCAAAGAAGAAAATGAGTAGAAGGCAGCATTCTATACCAATAGTGGACTATTTGAACTTTTGGTAATGGTGGAAAGTGTAGTTTGTGTCTACCTCAATGATATTCTTATCTACACTAAGACATTAGAGGAGCACTGATACATCACAATGCATTGTTCTGAAATGCCTCCATCAGCGCTAGTCTTACTTCAAGCCTGAAAAGTGCAAGTTTGAACAGACTAAAATTGAGTTTCTTAGACTCATTATTTTGCATGGAATGGCTAAGATGGATTCAGCCTGATTTGAAAGTAAGCTGGTGTAACATGGCCTGAGCCAAAGAATAGGAAGGAGGTGCAGGCCTTTTTTGGCTTCACCAACTTCTACCAAAAGTTCATTCAGAACTTCTCTCACTATGCTTGTTCTCTCTTTGACCTCACTGTTAAAGACACATAGCAATGGGAGAAGTTGCAGCAGACTATCTTTGATGCCTTCAAACAAGCTGTAACTTCAAAACCTGTCCTCTTGTTTCTTGATGATAACTCTTCCTTCCATGTCAAAGCTGACAGCTCTGACTTTGCTATGGGTGCAATCCTTTTTCAGCAGTCAAAGAAGGACAGTAAATAGTATTCTAAGCTTTTTACTTCAGTAGAACATAACTATGAGATTTATGACAAGGAAATGCTGGCCATTATCTACTTCTTTAAAGAATAGCAACATTTCCTTGAGGGTGCATGGTATAAGTACACTATTGAGCACACCAACCATGGCAAAAACATGGCCCAACTCAGCAAGGCTATAAGCCGCTTCTCTGCTAGAAAACTCCATGTAAATGACTCTGGCAAAGCCTGACACTTGCCTTTACTCCACTGGAACACCCTGCTAAACCCCTTTGTTCAACTGCCTTCATCCTTGTGCTGGCCTTTATTTCTGCCACTCATGTCTACTATGCTTAAGAAGTATAGAGATATCATAAACAGCAACATTCTACAAAGAGAAAAAGCATGTACTATCATGACAAAAACTGTGAACACAATGAATGCAAAGTCCAAAATAGAGTCATTTATGATATGCTTGTACTTGCTTGAAAATCCTGACCACAATATGAGCCACATTTTTAACCCATTTTTTTGGTCATTTTATGTATTCCAAGTCAATCAATCTTGGAATGTTACTAATACCAAGGACAATAAACCATTGTTAGACTGCAATAGAATAACTATGATTAAAAAGAATATGTCTTTGTAGAAATGGGCATGTTGATGCAAAAGAGTCAAAATTAATAAGAGGAAACATACAACACTGAAAACCAATTCAAGTGACAACATACCTACTATGCATACCAAAACAAGCAATATCATAGCATTAGCTGAGGCATATATAGATGCAAATGAATTCACAACTCTTATAGCAGACATATGTGTGATGCAAAGCACATACCTATACCAAGTCCTGTAAGAATATAGAGCAAAAACAGAGAGACCAGCTCTATTTTAAGTCACCAGCACACTGGTCTCTCTCAGCTTTAAGTGTGACTCTAGAGCAGCTCTTTTTTTCAGCAAAGAGTTGCATAAATCCTTGACTCACTTGATAGCATAGTATTTCATTTTATTCTATATATGCAGGCACACATACAAGTTATGACATGGACATTGTTTGTTTATTTTGCTTTTGCCATAATTTATCAGGATCGAAAGCAAATCAATCAAATGTGTGAATAATTGTTGAATTTGACAAACATATTTTGCAATGAGTTTAACTATTGATAAACATACTGCTCTACTTCATTTGAGTTTCTTTGCTTCCACAACTAGACTGATATAGTGAGCTCTTTGAGCAAACTGAAAAAAGGAATTAAGCACAAACAGCATGCAGACTGAGTAACATACAAAATGGTGGAGACAAAAGAAGTAATCCTATGATTCTGTTCCTTGCAACAATTTCTTTAATAAATGATGATTTTATCAATTAGTCTGATATTTTTGATTCATACTACTTGAAGTCCCTTAATCTTTGACTCCAAATCTGTATGTGACTAAGGAATAAAGGTAGAAATAAGTGACTGGTTGCAAAAAGCCTTGCTGCCTGCAATCTGCGCAGCATTGCACTAATGTTGCTTTTTTTCTCAATAGCTTTTGCTAAGTCAGCCTGCAACTTGGGTTGTCATGTAAATTAATAAGCCTCTTGAGTATTGTTGCTAGGTCTCACTGCAATGCTAGTAGTGTTATGGTGCTCAAAAAGGGTCTGACTTAAGTCATTCAAAGATGAAAAGATAAAAATTGCATTTGCTTGAATCTGCATTGATTTAAAACTGCAAAGTATAATCCATTATGTTCATATTACCAAGGAGGCTGTATGTCACCAGATTTTCTAAGTTTACACTTGCATGGCATAGTTGTTCAAATGCAAGAAAAGGGCTTTCAAGCTTATTAGTGCTCAGCTATGGACAAAGCTTGATATTGAAAGCCAAAAAAGGAGAAATCATATTGCAGAGGTTTCTAAACCATATTGCATAGGATTTCTAGGCAAAGTACAAGATGTTAGAAAATGGAAAAACAAAGAACAAGCATGAATATTTCCTGATGCATAGAGAAAAAAAGCTTATACATATTGAAAGATAGGTTGGGATCAGCAAAACACACACAAGGCACATGCAACAATGATACAATCATGCAATTGTTACAAATTTGAAAGCCTTTTACTACATACACTGGATGCTCTTTGCAGCATTTAAAGAGATTTGGCAAGTACTTGATACTTTCATAGATTATCAAGCAACAACCAACTTTGCACAATTGCTCAGGCTTTGTATAAAATAGTGATGTTGAAGAATTTATATAATCCAACAAGTTGTCAATTGCATCAATATTATGCTTTGTCTTCCACAGACCTTATTGCACAACTATATTTTCAATGCCTTTTTGCTTTATTTTTGGAGGTCCCCCTCTTTTTTAATATACTTGATCCTTTGACAATGCTTCAGACAATTCTTAAGATCTGGGGTCTCAGCATCCTGCTTTTGCCAACCCAGTCAATCATTGTTCTGATATAAACAATGTCACCAAACCAATGCAATCTTCTTGCATTAAGACTTTAGCCCTAAATGCAACATTGCAGAGGGTGAGCATCTTTATTTCTATCAAAACAAATTGAATAATATACATTCTGCAGGATGATCATAGTCAACTAGCTACTAGTGACATGAATGACACCAAGGATTGTTCAACTGTGGAACATTTAATCAGTCCTAAAATTTATAACTCTAGAGTACCAAATTCTGTCTTTTGTGTCTTTTGTTTGCCATCTGGTAGTTGTTAAACTTCCAGGTCTTTTTAACTTGGAAATGGCATAACAGTGGCTTCAATGACTTGAGTAACTTTGAAATTTGATGAGGTAGTGGCAGATGGAGTAAGTATCTTTTTATTATTTACAATACACTCTATTTGATCACAAGCATCAGAGTTACTGCCATTGTACTAAAGAGTTATTTAAGATTCAGCACTTTGTCTTAAGAACATTCAAGTAAGTGCATTTTAGCCACTTTCTTTGAAATTGGCTCTCAAAGAGTTGAGATATTCTATAGGATATAATGCAAGACCATTAGCATTCTCATCATCTGACTGAACAGAATTTGCACTCTGCAAGATCTTTTCTTCTCCTGGAAATCTCTGCAAAACCTCTGAATTGATATCATCTACATCAGAATTCTTGCCAGAGAGAATAGTTCTGTCTAGGTAATACTGATCATTTTGAGGATGATCAATATCACAATAAGTAGAAGAAACAATCCAGTGATAGAATTGTTATCACAGATCATAGCTGCAGGAAGTTCAAGTGTTTCTCCAGGCCCTAGATTTCTTCCAGCACCAACATCTAATAACCATGCTGCATGAGCAATGTTATCAGGAGTCTGCTCCAATCTCATGTTCTGAACCAAGTAATGAACTTCCTCTTTTGAGTGAAGCAGCAATAATCTGCTGTCTGAGTCCTCTTGGAACAATTGGAAGAGTTTGACAGAAATCTCCTCCAAAAACCATGGTAATTCCACCAAAGGGCATATCTTTATCCAAGATAAATCTGAAGGCACAATTTACAGAGTCAATGGCATGTTTGTGCTGCATTGGAACTTCATCTCAAATAGTGATTTTGGTGTGAAGTTTTTGGTGTGAAGTATGAGCTGGGATAAATGGGTGCTTTTTTTGATGTTGGCAATAGATGTATCCAAAGCAGGAATAGGAATTTTAAACCTTGAATGAGCAGTTCTACTACCCTCCAATAATAGAGCAGCAATCCCAAATGATGCCACACATAATGCAACATCTCCATTAGAGCAAACAGCAGAAGCTAGAGTATTGCAGACAAAGGTTTTGCCA
>JAGGAP010000579.1:0-17648 GCA_017657235.1 Termitomyces sp. T73sscA
GAAGGTGTCAGGATGGCAGATGTCGCGAGACTGGGGGTTCAGGTCGAGGTGTGAGGCGGTTGGCGGAGTCGCCGGGCGTTGGTGGTTGGGGGCGGGGCTGGTTCCAAGGGCTTTGCGGTCGAGAAGCGTTTTGTAGCCTCAATGTACCTGCAGAGGTGCAGTGAGGCATTGGGGTGGGTAAGGACGTGGGATATAGACTTAGCTTTTCTCTTCAGCGGTCGTGTGAGGTGCAGGAAGCGTTCTCTTCTGTATTGCGGGCACTCGAAGAGGTAGTGGGTGACCGTTTCTACTGTAAGGCCTTTGCAGTGCGGGCAGCACGGGGATTCGGATCTCCAGATGTGAAAGAGGTGGTGGTTGAGGGGAGCATGGCCCATGCGCAGTTGGGTGAGTATTGCTGAACTGGTGTGGCTGAGGCCTTCAACGAGACGCATGTACGATTTCGACGGGAGTGATTTGTTGATTCTGTGGATTAGGTTGTATCGCGGGGACTTCTTCCACCCAGCTTTCCATCGCTTGACCATGTTCTGGAGTGCTGACTGTCGCATGGCAGAGACTTACTGCCTTTAGACCTCAACTCTCTGCACTAGTTGCTGGGACCTATTTGGAACTCCCTCTCACTTTGCAAGCCCAACACAAAGCAAGGTTAAGTGCAGCCTACCCAAACAGCATTTAGCTAAATTTTGGGTGCATCAACATTGACCTTTAATACAAGCTCTGACCATGGCCATGGAGGACAGTGTAGCCATTCACAGTCAACAGAACCAGCTATTGCATTTTCCTATGTCAATAATGGTATTGTCTGTTTCTGCTGAGCATGCGTTTTCACAAGGGGGGGTTGACTATTACAAAGCAGCATAACCAATTGAAGGGTGACATTGTTGAAGCACTCCAGTGTTTGAAATGTGCTGTGTGACATGACCTGCTCTTTAGAGAACCTGGCCCTTCATCTCGTTTGGAGACCAAGCTCAAGAAGCTTGAGCATGAGGACAACATTGGTGAGCCAAGGACAGAAGAGTGTTGGGATGAATTTAATTGCTTTCTGATGACAAAGATGATGAGAGTTTTGATAAGGACATTGACCTATATTCTAATTAGCAAACAGACTTGTTATGCATGTACATATGTTCTGTTATAAAAACATGTTGTCTACTAAGAGCCATGGCCTGGGCCAAGCCAAGCCAGGGCCAAGCTGGCATTGAAGGCTTTGGCTCGGCCCAAGATCTGTCTGAGCCAGAGCACTTCAAGCCAAGCCCAGTTGGTGGCTTTTAGGCCAAGCTGGGCTGGAACACCACTAGTCATATTCTAACAGTATTCCATCCATTGGACTCCTGCAGTCATTCCTTGCTGCTGTTGAGGTGTATTCTAAACTACATGGTCTTCGACCATGTCTTTGGGCTGAGCCATGTTTCTTTGCATATCCAACTACTTGCTGCTTGCCTGATTGATCTCAGAGCTGCTATTGCAGCTCAGCTCTTTGTTGTGGAGCTGGCCCAGCCCAGACAGCTGATCCAAAGACTGGTGTATCAGGACCATGTGAGGCATTGGGTGAGACAGGTTCAGAGTCAGACTTTATAATTATAATGCGTAATAATAGCAAAATCTAGTGAAAAGCAGATTTGGAAATACAATGCTGCATTGAGCATTATTTTAGCTGTGTGTATCCCAGCGTTGGGCAATGTCAATGTATGTAGAGAGACAGTTAGCATGTCACTGTCAAGGAATACACCAATTGACCTCATGTCATCACCTCATGATCATTTTGTATGTTTCTTCCTTATATTTTGATAATACCTTCCCATAGTAAAACATATATTACTCACTGTTTTATTTTGAGAAAAGCGGGTCTATAGGAGCCCGGAGTTTAAGGACTAGATGGGCCTCCTCTACTTGTGAGCTCCAGGTGTGTATACTTACTTTTTCTTTTTAAATGCTTACTCAACGTATGGTTATTCTTTTACCGTGAGCTCCAGTGCTTAATAAATTTATCCTGTGGTCGTGCAATCACAAGTATATCTGCAACATGTTGCGTTAGGCGTGCATGCCGGCGACCTTACCATACCACGCCACACAATGCCTGTACAATACTCTGCAGTTTCATACAATATGACAATATATATTACTACATGCCACAAAGTGAAAAGACCTTCCGAGTTATAAGTGTAAATAAAAATCAAAGCGCTGCGTCTACCAAGAAGAAACCCCCCATCACTCTTAACCCTCTGATACCCCTCCCTTCTGCCTCCCCTGCGCTGCAGCGGCGGTAAGTGAACCTGTTAATGTACTTGTGAGACTATGACTTTTCAGATGATCATTTCAGCACCAACGTCGATGATCTCTTCGATTTCTTAGCCATTGAGGGTTAGGTGCTACCTGAGGTATGTAATGTCGCTTGATAGATGGTTAGTCTGCACCAAAGATCGACCAAGAACTCACCAGCACCTTTCGAGTTCGCTTCGGAATCAAATACCGATATCGGTAAACATGAGTGCTTGCTATAATTCTTGATACGCGGCAGAAAAGCGTCTGATGGGAATTTCGGAGGCCGGTCCGATCCGCAGTGTCCGATGCGCTCTCTTCTTATTTAACGCGAATGAACGCTCACCCTAACCCTCACACATCATACTCCCTCCGCTTAATACGGCTGATTGCCTGGAACTGACTATGTATGGACATATTATCTGCCACTGCCAATATCAATGAACAATTCCATCTTTCCCTCCTGGAGAACGTAGATAACACTGTTAAGATAATCCCACCTGACCCCCACAACAACTGATGACTAATTAGTCTGGTCAGGCCTGTTATGGCCAAGAAGCCTGGATTTCGACTTACCTGCCACCAGCAATACCGACCGATGAATGATTTCCCAATTACTCCCTTTGAAGGAAATGTAGATACATATCTTATATCTATACCAGTGTCTCCATGCCCACGACTCTCCGCCCATCAAATGTCGCTCCCACCAACCGCTCCCCACACATCAAACATCCACTCCATCCATCAAATATCGCCTCCATCCATCAAACATGCATCCTCATCGTCTTCCCACACTCTGTTTATTATCCATCATTATTTTTTCCCTTGGTCATTTCCTAGTCATTCCTTTCTTACTGTAGTTGTTCATTTCCTACTGTATGTGAGGTATATAGAGCAGATCTCATATTTTCGGCCCGGTACTGAGTATGGATCCCTGAAACCGATGACCGTCCAATCAACCCTGAATCTTATGATATTCCAGAAGACTACGAGGACAAATCACACCACCCACAATGTCAACACAGAGAATCGCCTTTGTTGATCTCCTCAGACTTGCCGCAGACAGAGATGTGATATTTACTATTAACACATGACAATCCGCATGGAAACGGTGATCGACACTGCTGGCGGTAGCTCTTCCCGATCGTTTCTGATCATGCATGGACTCACTCTTTCTCCAGTTGAGCTGCGGAACTACATACATAACACCGTCTATTCAATGAGAGAAAGCATTGGCACTCATGCGCTCGATGACTCACCTCCCCACGTAGTTCCATGTACATAGAGAGTCCGAATGCATCAAGTTTCAATCGCCGCGAGGATGGTTGAACCAGTATTCTTCCGTTATTGCAGCCTGCCAGCATGGGACGCACCTTGTGTGCTACTTAGTGTGTTGATGAACTTCAGGGCCATACGTTGATGGGACAAGTGTGGTGTCAGGAAAATTCAAGGGAAAATAAATATCACTCCGAATTCGGAGTTGTCGTTATACATTAGCTAGATGGAAGATTCTGTAATAGGGAAACCGATGCTGGAACAGGAAGGGCAGACTCAGGCCAAATTTTGAAGATTGTTGGATCTAATTCCTGTCTAAAGATTTACTAAATAGAATTAAACTCGACACCCGACCACTATGCTTTTGACATATCTTTTTTACATATGCTTTATGTGTCTTTATGACTCTACCTGGAGATCCCTGTCCATTGTTCTAGATTCATAGCGACGATCGAAGTTCTGTGTCGCGAAAGTGCATTGTTAACTACGTACTACGTCCCCTCTTCGCAGTCCGGCAGTCTACACAACGATCGATTATTAAGCCCACATGCGAGACCTAGACTGCCAGGATCATTACTCGTCAATCACGAGGGTCATACTTGGACAATATCGATGCATTCTGGATGATGGTACATCAGTATATGTATGTAGGTGCATGTAGGTCCACTGTGAGCGCTGGTATCCTTGAAACTTCCGGATTGATCCCTTTGGTCAGCATAAAAAGGTGGCCAACCCACTTGATATCTCATAGGGCTGGTCCCCTTTGACGACTTTTCGCTGGTCCGCAATTCTCTTATTAACTCAATCTCTTGCGACACAAATCATGTTATATCCTTCAATTTCCTTGCTGATTCTAGCAATACAGGCATTTGGCGGTTGTGCTCATCCGATAGATTCCACGTTGATAGGAACAAGGCATGTAGTATCCACAGAACTATACATTGATTTACGTTGAAACGTAGTACCTTTTTTCCAGCCACCTTCAACGCCGAACACATGCTGGCTCGTATTCGATCATTTCTCCTGCGGAAGACGTGGTGTTATATGTGAGGATTCTTTTCATACAACCGACGTACTGACAGACATTTTTTGCGCAGGATCCCGTGACAGGTCCCATTACATGTTCGTAAAATTTGGAGATGGCAATGAGGAGTCACGATTGACCTCATACAACACCCATAATCCATCCTTCCGCTTCGAGTATAGACCATCGACAGAGTTCAACAAAGGAAAGTCGATGGAAAAACTCTCTTTGAAGGAGATCCTCAGGCCGAATCATGTTGATCACGTCTACAACACTCATCTGCGCGGTATGTATCTCGACCTTTGGTCATCATCTGTGACTCATGATATCAACCGATAGTTACAGAATGGTACAAGCTCAACCTGGGACGGGATCTTGGAAAGGCAATTGCTGGCAAAAGAGCGATCCGTGAGAAAATGTTTGCTTATCCGTTCTACGTGAACGAACACAAGTACACCAAAGAGTACATGGAACTAGTTCAGCGGCATACGTAACCTTGCAGTACCACTTGAGCTAGGTTATTATAGTAGTGTATTCAAGTTAAGATTGGAGAGGACCTGGTCAGCAGAGGAGAGGAGAACAGGGAGGAAGAGGTGCTGGCAAGTTGCCAGCCATTGCTGTCAGAGTTCACATGGCATTGGCAGGGCACAAGGGTTACTCAGTGAAGTCTACAACTTCAAAGAAAAAGGTTAGTTTAGTTCTGGTTTCTTGCTACAGTTACTAAGATTCCTGTTAGTCTCATAAAGAATCATGAATGTTGGTGACATGGTGCAAGAGGAAGGCTTAACATCTGCAAAACTCCTTTTATGGAGCCAGCAATGCAAGCAACAAGGTGGGCACAAAGGCAAGCAACAGTTGGGCAAGGGGCAAGTAGAGCAAGCAGAGGGTTATACATCACTAGAAAAGCTTATGGTGGATTCAATAGATAGGCCAGGCAAATATGGCTATTGTTCAGCCTGGGGATTTTCTATTCCATAGGCTGCCTTTCTATACTACATTGGTGGCTGTGCTATTACTAATACTAGATGAGTTGGCAAGAGTTTGTGTGTTTCTGGTGTTTGTCAGGAGACTCTCCATTTCTTGCCTCTTTTCCCCTTCTCCCACTCTTATTTCTCCCCTTCCAAAGGTTTCCATCTATGCTTCTTCTTTAGCCCTACCCATTGGTTCCACTTTCAGCATCCAAGGTGCTCTGGTTCTGGAGCTATAGCCTAGACAAGGTGGCCCTCCCAGCACTGCCAACACTCAGCTTACATAACCAGTAACCAGAGTTCTCCTAGCTTAGGTAACCGGAGTTTTCCTGGCTTACCTAACCAGAGTTTTCCTGCCTGCTTGTGTAATCACATTCATTTCTCTATTTAGGCAATTTTCGGAGTTTTCACTATTTAAATTAGGGTTATTCTTTTTCTGTTGTCCTGTATAGTTGTTTCCCATGCTTCTGGGGCCCCAGAAGCATCACACCTGGCCTAGGGAGTCTCCAGACTTGTTCTCTTTGGATCTCCCTCTGCCAGGTGAGTAGTTGCTACAGTACTGCTTGTATATCTTCTAATATACTTTGGATCTCCCTCTGCCAGTTGTGTGACTGAGCCACAGCCTCCAGAGGTCACCCTTACAGTGTTAGTACTAGGGTTGGGTGCATCAGTGCCAGTGACAATGGAGGGGTCATAAATCAAGCCTAATTTGTTGCTGACCTCTGCTTCTATGGAAATGATCTGGCTCCTGCTAGTGACAATAGCTTCCCCTTCACTCTTATTATATATTACAAGCATAATAGACCTGATTGCATGGGAATCCTGAGTTGCCTGAGTCCAAAGACTTGAGGTAAGTGTTGAAGGGGTCAACTGATGTGAGGTTGGCTAGCTAGTTGGCAGTTGGCTGTACATGGTTGGCAGCAAGAGTTATTGGTGGATAGTCAGCACTGAGTCCTGGTAAAGTGTTGTCAACATCATTGACCTTGGCAAGAGTGGTTGCCAAAGGTTGTCTATGGGTTACTGCAGTGTTTACCTGGTTTCTAGTATCTGGAGCAATGGATCATAACTCCTCCACTAATAAGGTTACTAGGGTGGACATAATACAACTGAATACATGATTGGAATTCTCAATGGCCAAAAATGGATGCAGTGGGATGGTAGGTGCCATCAGTCCTCTTTTCTGGTGCAGCAAAGTTCCTTTGGTTGGGGGTGCTGTGTATTGATTTGGCAGGCCAGCATATAAGTGGAGAAGCAGCAAAACAGTGGCAACAGATTTGTTGGTGGCAGGTATAGCAGGAGTGACTGGGACATTGGTGGTTGGAGGTGTGGGACTTGATGTTGGCATGGGTATAGCAGGCACACTGGTGCCTCAAGTAGCAGCAGCTACAGGCCTATAACCTTTGAAACTTATAACTGGATCAGTCCATTATCATTACCATTGCTATTGCTGCATGTCCACTGCTTTGTTACTGCTTTGTCTTGTATTGTAGAGTGCTCTGTATGTTGCCATTATATTGCTAATAAAGTAATATACCATATGGCCAGATATGACGTACCACTCAGGTTGTTACCATTCAATGCTACAGCTCATGCATGACCATGCCAGTGGGGATTGTGTGGATATTAATTAAATGGTGCTAGACTGATTTAGGCAAGTGCATATGATGACCCACTGACAAAAAAGGAACAAGTGTATTTTTTACAAGTTTACAATAGAGAAAATAGGTACAATGGTTTCCCGCTACTATGTAACCCTTTGGATTCTTATGCTTTTGTAATTCAGGGATTTCCAGGTGTATTAATAAAAGTATGTTGGATACCAACGGTGCCAACACATACACTCTTTGTGTTAGTTGGATACTATTTGCTTTATCATACAGACAGTCCATCATTGAACTGTTCTTGTTCTGGCTTGAAATCACACAATCTCAAACTATTCAGCATGAATGGCATCCACTTCTACAGAAAGCATTTTGGTGCTTTGCCCTTATTCTAGCACCTACAGCTAGGTTTGAGTAGCTCAGTGCAGTTAAACACCCCATTTCTCTTGCTGCTTTTGTTTGCCTGCTTTTGCTGCATCCTCTTAGCAACCTATGTATGCTACTGGCACATATTATTTTTAACAGACACCATTATCCTGAGCACATGTTTGGGACCTGTCTGAGACTCTTGCACAACACACATCTAAAAGGTTGAGTAATTGCCTACTCAGACTTCACTTAGCTCAATTTTGGGTTGATTAGCATTGTCATGTGCTTCTTCTGGCTAGGCATCCAGAGCAGAGGCATTTGGTGAGGAAACCCTAGACATGTCCCAGACTGCCAAAAGCTGTAGAAGTAATTTTTCCTGCTCTTCCAGAGTGAGCATGAAGTGGCCTGAGGTGCTGCAGCATTGGCACAGTATGCTGTTCATGTCCATCAAAAGTAGTGCTAGAACTAAGAGAGGAGCAACAGTGGTAGAAACAACTGGCACTGTTGTGAAAAAGTGGGGTGCAAAAGCAGAGAATAACATTATAGACAAGGGGGTGACTACTCAGCATAGGTCATGCTTGAGCTTCATGAGCTGCCACTGGTTTCAAGCAACAGTACTATGGATCCAACTTATTGTCAGCAGAGTGTTCCTCTGCCAGATTGTTGAGGTGTTTTATAAGGGTCAAGTGTAGCCCTCTTGAAAGGTGAGGCACTAAGCAAGCTTATATCTTAAATGAAAGAAGTGCAAATTATATGCACAAAGCATGGACTGTTTAGGGCACATGATAGATGTGCAGGGTATATGCCCAGATGCTGAAAAACTTGATTGAATTTGAGAATAGTGAATGCTATGCAATTACAATGATATTCAGCATTTTGTTGATCTAGTCAACTACATTGGTAATTTTCTACTAGAAGTAATAGTGTATACTGGCCCTCTCATGGCCATGACCCAGAATTGGTTCCTGTTTCACTGGCAATTGCTGCATCAGTGGTGCTTCAAGATGACCAAGCAAATCTGCACCAAGTTACCAATTCTTTGCCTAATTGACCTGCATTTTAACAAGCCTATTTGGCTCATTTGCAATGCATCAAAAATAGATGTAGGGGCCATGTTTGGCCAGGGGAAGATGTGGTAAACCTACAGACCTGCAGGATTTATGTTGCGCAAGTTTACAATAGTGCAACAGAACTATGCTGTTCCTGAGTTAGAGACACTTGCTATTTTGGAAGCCCTTCTGAAATGGAAGGATAAACTAATGGAGTACAAGATCCATATAATTAGAGATCATAAAGCACTAGAGTTTTTCAAAACTCAAGTGCACCTATCACTATAACAACCTCAATGGATTGACTATATGACACACTACCAGTTTGACATAACATATGTCAAGGGTGAGCTCAATAAGGTTGTAGATTGTTTATTACAATATTTTGAGAGTAATACTCATGAGGACATTCATGATGTCTATGACTTTCTCCAGGCAGATAAGCAGAGGGCAAAGACTTGTCCTTGCATAGGCTTCAAGAAATAGCAGAACATTAGATAGAAATACAAGCCATGCAGCTCACAAACTGCATTGTAGCAAACAGCTCAAAGAGTGACTAGAACTCAGGGACTTTGAGGCTCAAGGTCTGGCTGATGCAGAGCCAGCTGCTATACAGCTAGCGGTGGTGTCATTGCCACATAATAACAATTCAACAGTAGAACAGGCACTAGAAATTGTTGATTCTAGCCCTAGTTCTGCTGATGTGGAGGACATGCAGCTGCATATATGTATTCAATGAGAATACTTTCAGGAGAACTTGTTTGTTGAGATATTTAATAGACCTAAGGAGCACCCATACTTTGTCATTGAACAGAAACTCATTTATTTGATGAGTCCAGCAGGATCAAAGATTCTGTGTGTGCTCTAGGATAGGTTATTGATTACAACAATATTGAAACAAGCCCACAACATTGTTGGGCACTTTGGATACCAGAAGATGCTCAAATATGTGCATCAATAATCAGTATGGTCCACCTTATTCTAGTGACATTGACAACAAAAGTATTGCAACTGTTGTGGATCTATCTCAAAGAGATAATATGCCTACATGGCCTACCTAGTTTGATTGTAAGCAATTGAGGCTCTAAGTTTATCTCCAAGTAGTAGAGGGAGCTACACAAGTTGCTCAGAGCAAAATTGCTTATGTCAGCTTTGTTTCATCTGCAGATGGATGGTCAGACAGAGCATGCAAATCAAAATATTGTGCAGATTTTTAGAGCATATATCTGTCCTGATCAGAAAGACTGGGTAGATCATATTCCTATGATGGAGTTTGCAATTAATGTGAGCATGTCCAAAACCACAGAGTATGCACTCTTCAAGCTGAATAATGGCTACATGCCATCTATGATTAAGGAACTTTGTGCAGAACATGCTAATGAATCTGGCTAATGCACATAATGCAATTATAGAAGCTTGCATTTTTTAGACATGCCATGCACATAGCTACCAGAGTGAAGAACTGGTGATTAACAAAGGTAGCTTAATTTATCCATTAACCAAGAATCTGAACCTGCTCAAAGAGCAGGCAAGCAAGCTATGCCCTAAATGGGTTGGACTGTATAAGGTTCTAAAGGCTGAATCTAGCATGTTGAACTATGTGCTTGAATTGCCAACGGCACTGCTGTGTTCTTATCTGATGAACAACAATGCACTATTTCTAAACTATGTGACACCAGAGCCTATAATTTTAGCACTGCTAACAACTCAGAATTGGTTGTAAATGACCTCATATATTATAAATGGACTCAGAAGAGAAACCTCAAATTTAAGGTTCACTGGAGCTTGGGGAACACTATGTGAAAGCCTCTGGCTAACTGTAAATTGCTTGTAGCAATGGACCAATATCTGGAGTTACAGAGTGTTAAATGCCCTTGTCAACTTGCATGATGCATACAGAGCACATCAAGGTTATAATTTGGCCAAGTTCAGCTGATCACCAGGGTTGTATAGTCTTGTTGACTATGGCCAATGCTAGTGGTGTATGAATGAGTAATTGGAATTGTTTGACATGTATAGTCTTGTTGACCATAGCAATCTCTGGTGCTGCATGCCATGTGGCTGGGAGTTTGTGGTTGTTTGTCTGTATAGCAGACTTTGGAGATTTTTCTTGTTATGTGTTCTTTATTGTGACATGTTATAGACATGTAGACTAGGAAGTAGAAAATAGCCTTGTGGGGCCTGTCTAAACCTAGTCAGAACTTGCAGAGCTTTCAAAGAGGAGGAGAGAGGAAACTTGCACAAGATCAACAATGCAGCTAACAGCAACAACAACTCAGAGCACAGCTGTTTGTGGCCATAGCCTACTCAGGCTGCTACAGACCCCTGGGACTCAGCCCTGGCTCCGGGACTCCAACCCTTCCCAAAACGACCCCCACGACCGCCCCGGGCCCGAACCGCTACCCGGCCAACCTCCTCGGCAGCCCCTGGCCATCACTGCCCGTCACCGCTACCAGCCACTGCCACTTGCGGCATCCCCCAGCCATCACTGCCATGACCGCCACATCAGCGCCAGCATCACCCGTCACCCCTGGCCCACGCCGAGACCCCCATCACGCATCACACATCACAATCACGCATCACCGCCGACCCAACCTCTGCACGCCATGCCCCGCTCCTGTTCCCTCCTCACCGCCCTGCCGCCGCGTGTCTCCGCATTCCAGTATGAGACCTCTATGCTGCACGACATGTCTCAACCTCACTCCGTGCGGCCCCCAGGTCTCACCCCAAGCCCTGGTGCTGCACTCTGCCACTGGAACCCGGGCCTGAGCCCCAGGGCCTACCTACTGCGTAGTATATAAGTTGTAGAGTAGTAAGTAGTACTCTAGTCTTGATATTACTGTAACCCTGTATCATTCTGTTGTGTTTTTGTCTCTATCTCATTTTCTAGCGCGTCCCAGTCTTGTCATTTCTACTTGCTTCTTTTCTTATTGTACTCGTCTCGTATCGTCTCCCTGCCTCGTCTCTACTTGTCGCGTCCTCTAATCTATTCTATTTGCTTCTTCTCTCCCTTTCTACTCTAAGTTCTCTTGGCTCCTCTGTCCTCAGCTCCTCATCTCGGCCTGTTCCCTTTCCCTTTATCTTATCTCAACCCTTTCCCCTTTTTGGCCTGCTTGACCCCCACGTCTCTGATTTCATCCCTGGGACTCGCTAAGTCCCCGCCCCCGTTATTTCTTTGAACCCCGGAACTCGCTCGCTCACCGGCGCTTGCTTGTTCCATCCTCTTGTACTCCCAGGACTCATGCCTACCCGCGGCACTTGTCCTCCACCCTCCCCGGCACTCGCCCACTCGAAGTCTGGTTCAAATTTCCAGATGGGGTTAAGCCTCATCGAGCTGAAGGAAGGCATATTATACCATATGCCAGAAGGCATAAGTTTTCCCAGTTGGAAGACTGGGCTATGGATGTATGCTATCACTTCATAGCTTGCTGCTATGGAAGTGATGACATGGACTAGGAGCGCATATTTGTGCTCCATGAATTTATTGATGGGGAGGCACGGAATTGGTTCCACAGATATGTCCTGCATACAAGAAGGGACAAGCATGACTGAACCTTGAAGGAGGTCCTTATCAGATTGTACAACTGCTTTGTAAACGTAGCAACAATGCAAGAGGCTTGTGAAGCCTTTTGGACCGCAGTATATGATGCTTAAATGGGTGTCCAAACCTTCTATGATGATCTTGTGAGTCATGCACAGAATCTGGCAGTATATCTGGATGAGTTCACCATCCAGGAAACATTCCTAGATGGAATACCAGCTGAGATGCATTGCACATTGATATGCAATGATAATTTATCACCAGAGGTCAATACTGTGACCGAATTCTTAGTGTATGCGATACACTATGAGCAGTCTGCATGGACTGCAACCCATTACAACTAGTGCAGTTTGCACCACGCACAGGGACATTGCCAACTTGTCAAGGTTGGAACATTTTTGGCAAAGCGCTCTGGGATGGAGCAAAACTGCAACCCATGGTTTGTAGTATGGTGTACACTGCCATCAGGCCATAAGCCTGGACCAGGACCAACTAATAATGCACCAATAGTGAAGGACAGTTGGTATGTGCCCAGATTGGGCCAATACAGACCAAAAGCAATGCAGGATGGCCCACTGAGAGTGGGCCCTCCCAAGGCTGCCTTTGGCGGTAGTGATGCAGGCCACAAGCCTGGCAGCGGGGCAGCATAGTGTTACAATTGTGGCTGGACTGGCTATTGGTCAAAACTGTGGAGAGTCACACTGTGGTTCAGTTTGACATGGAGGTCAGTATAAAAGCATTGGGACAGTTGACAAAGGAATATGTGGATATAGCAAACTGTGATTGCTATGATATGATCATTGGTATGCCGTTTATGCGTAAGAACAAAGTCATGCTTGACTTTGTGAGCAATCAGGTAATTGTCAATGGAATGCTGTTGAGGGCTGAGAGAATTGTCCTAGCAGACACTGATGGTCAGTTATGACAGTTTTGTGCCACTGAGAAGCATCACAATAGTTGTGACTGACTCCAAGGTTGCGGAAATGCAATGGTGGAGATCATTGAAGAGAAACTGGCTCCAATGGCCAGCCTGCCGGCAAACTCGCCAGCAATAATCATGACTGAAGAAGAGTTCTAAGAAAATCTGAAAAGGGGGGATGAGCTGGACCAGTCAAGCACAGCTGGCAGGAAGGCAATGGAGCCTGACAAGGCTCATCTACCAAAGAATACTCATGCAGAACAAGTGGGTATGGAATCGTTGGAGTGTCAACCGACAAGCTCCAGAGTGAAGGTGGGAGACCTCATGTCAGATGAGGTCAAAAATCAACAACTGATTGCCACGAGTGCAGCAGAAACAACTAACTAGTGCAACCATGCCAGAAGTGCATGGATAAAGGAAAAGCAAAGGCTCAGGGCCTGATACAAAAGAATGACTGCAGCCATCCAAGCATCAAAAGAATGCATCCAATCTGATTCAGAACATACTGGTTTCCTTGCCAACTTAACGAGAAAGAAGCTATCCATGAAGTCTTTAGGTTGTTTGTTATGCTTATACCCTTTCTCATAAAGCCTTTTGAAGTTGACAAAATAATCAAGGATAATGTGTTTTCACATAGCTCTAGAGATTGGATCCTTAAGATCTTGCAACTGACCCAAGTTGATGAGGAAACCAACTGCTTTTTCTTTAGCATACTGCTGATGCAAGTAAGTTCTTAAGATATGGGAATCATTGGACATCTTCTCTTGTAATTGCACCAAGTGATGTACGTCACAAGAAGAGACTGTGGAACAAGGGTAGATCCAACAGGCTTCTTAGGTTCCCCCAACATTTCTGCAAGCTGGTCGAGCATGATGGTTGGCAGAGAAATAGGGGGTGCCATTGCCTGGTCCAACTTTGCTTGCAAAGCTTACCAGGCAGCTTCTGCAACAGCTCAAGCTTGAGCATCTCCCAAATACCTTCTTCTTGACTCTTGGTTGGGAATGACTCATGCAAAGGAAGGACTGTCTGTTTTGACTTAGCTTTTCATAAAGCAATTTGTTGTTGAATGTGGTCATGAGCTTCTGCAGCATTGAGGCCAAAATTTCTGATCTCCTTAATGAACTCCGGGACCATGAGCTTTCCATCAACAGCATCGTCAACAAGCTTTTGGCATGCTTCGAAATGAGTACAAATGGTCACCACCATGAGAGTCATGAAGATGTTGCATCATGTAAATGAGGTTTTGATGAAGAGGTAATGATCAGATAATGTTCAAAAATGATACGACGAAGTAGGTACAACCTAATAAACGGATATTGCCTGGTAAGTGAACTTATACTCATGAATGCACCGCGTTTGGCTTACTGAGAATGGATATTGCTAAATGCAAAAACACTTTGTAAAGCAATATTTGAGCTGAATACTGCTGAAGACAATAAACTTGGAGCTTATTGTGTGAACTGAAGGTGTCATACCTTGAAGAGTCGTGACGTAAACTGAACGCAGGTGATCTGAATGACGGTGTAACAATCACTACTCTGCAAACTGAACGAGAAAAACTGATGACTGCGGTGGTACAACGGCTGAGAGCTCACCAAGAGCAGCGGGGATGACGATAAGAGTGCAAAAACATTGCACGGGACGGAAAATGCAAGACCGTTGCATGATTAATGAAAAGTGAGACCTTTTGCCCTACTCTCGACCCAGCATCTGCCAAACAATGGCGCCGAGCCGAGAACTGCTGTCGATCTCGTCTGAGTTGAACTGAGGTGTAATCTGATCTGATAGCTTGCCACACAGAGGCCTCCGAAACCGCTCCTTACCCCCGGAACCCGCGATTACGACGATCAGCAGAGGGCAAAACACCCTCCCTGTGAATAGCGATTAAAATCGCTTGGGAGATCGAATGTTTGAACTCTCTACTACTATTAGGAAGTGAGCATTGCTATTCATGAGGTGACATAAACATGGTGAATTGCTTTTTGGTGTACATGCTGAGGCAGCCTAATCTCACAACAATTACATTTAATCAAATGTCCTGCAAGTTTCCAACCTAATGCACATCTCTCAAAACTTCGAGAACATCCCTAGCGCTCGGCCTTCTACTCTCCTCCTCAAGACAATTCTCCACAAGATCCCTGAACCAGCGCGGCGTCTCGCCCTTGCCCTGGTCCACCCCATCACAACCGTGATCCCTCCACACCAACTCCGGCTTCACAAACTCGACCTCCCTTCCAAAATCACATATCTCCTCCGCAATCATCCACAACACCATCCCGAGCGCAAACACGTCTCGCGCTCCAGAACGCAAGAGTGCAGAGCTCAAGGTCCCAAACTCGGGTCCCACGAACTCGGACGTGTAGCCACCAACCGGGAAAACGTTGAAGTCTATGATCTGGAGATGCCCTGCCTGATCAAGGAGGATATTTGACGTCTTGACGTCGCCTGTGTATATACCTTGTTCGTGCAACGCGCATATTCCAGCGGTGGCTTCAATGGCCCATGTGAGTTTGAGGGACCATGCGAGGTTTGACGGGGGCAGACGGACGGCAGTTGGCGCACTAACAGGCCTGGAGTCGCCAACCTGTTTTGGCCGCAACATCAATTTCTTACGATCAGCAGGCACATGAGAGTTTGGACGCCCCGAAGGCTCAGAGAGTTCTTGCATGACGCGTAGGAGGGAACCTGCAGGTAAGAAGGGAACGAGGTACCCACGGAAACGCAGTCGCTTAGACGCCGACTCAGACGAGTCGGCAACAACGAAAGCAGGTCGGAGGACGTGCGGGGAGTAGACTCGCTCAAGAAGCTTCAGCTCGGCCAAAAGGCCATCATCACTGGCACCTCGGAGCGGAAAGGGCCCATGGTGCTTGTACGCATACAGAGTGTTGGAGTTGGATTTGGAGGGGTCGTTAGAATTAGAGATGGTGACAACATCCATGTAAAACGTCCCTGCATTAATTTGATAGCGCCGGAGGTCCGACCTAAGTACCAAAGGAAGTGCTATATCACTAGGAATATCTTGGTAAATTGCATCTGGAGGTGGTTGTTGAGGTGAGATTGTCGGTAAACCATCGACGGTAAGCAATGTAAAAGAGTTTTCGCGCAGGCTGATTGGCGACAATTTGTCGGTGTCGATTAGAGGAAGAATCTGTCATTTCGTCTCCATTGAGCTCCATGACTGGATAGAGAACAGTCAAACGTACCAAATCGCGGAACATCTCCAAACTCATTTCACCTTCGCGGCATAGGACTTGATTCTCAATACACTTCGCTCCTTCCTTTGCATTCCACTCAAACTCGATGTTAATGCGGAATCCAATGTCATATCGAACGGGATCGCCTTGATAGAGGAAAGAGCACGTGGCACTAGTATAGTTCTCGTCGGTCTCATTCCAGCTGGGCTGAATGAGGCTGCCTTGTATCCATGCACGACCAAGTGGCGGGAGCCTGATGTTCGATGGGTTTCCAAGCTCTGAAGATCATGATTTAACCATGAGAACACAATAATTGGCAAACAAACTAAACATACGTGCAGCAGTGAGTGAAACATTGGGCATAGTGGAGTATGTATTGGCAAGATGGGCGATAAAAGCGCAGCAAGCTTTTCTTAAGGAGAATTGATGACTGTTTGAATTGTAGCTGTTTGTTCAACAGAATTCCGAGTTTCAGGACTGGGTGTCAATGACATTCACAAGCAGAAGAGAATTGAGAGAATGCTCCTGTCGAATCTCTCGATGTTCACGGGCGCGGCCCGCAGTCATGGAAGAGATTGTGAGAATCCTGTTGGAACTGCAATACAATACAGCAGCAATACTATAGGTGCGACCAACACCTAGACACAACGTGTAAGTATAATATCCTCAGAACACGTTAAACGGAACTGTATTTTATGTACCTAGACACAACGTGTAAGTATAATATCTCGGTATTGTATCAGTATTTAGTATGCTATTATTCTATGAGACGACGCACCCTCAGAACACGTTAAACGGAACTGAGGGTGCAGTGGCTGGGTTGTCATCTATATATGAGTGAGCACGACAAAGCAAGTCTGACGCAACATAGTGTATTCACGCAAGTAGAAGTAATGGTAACAATTTATTGATGATCAGTCTGAAGTTCAAGTAAGGAAAGATATTTATATTGTAAATATTATTAATACATACCTGAAGTTCGAGTAAGGAAAGATACTCGAACTTCAGTAGGATAGGGGCCTTTATACTATAACTATTACCGTAAACGTAATGTATCGTCATGTATTTGATGATGCAAATATGAGGTAACATTAAAGCAATAAATGAATGAATAAAATAACATACGTAGTTATGACAACTGACACACGGAGCTAATCGGCGATTTCCTCGACACTCCCACTCGACAATGCTAGAGGGTGTTGTATACCGAGTTTATCACGGTATAATTCGAACATGGCCCGAGGTAATGCTTTTGTAAATATATCGGCTATCATGTTCTTAGTCGATACATGGTCGAGCTTGATTGTTTCGCGAGCAATGTGATCGTGGATAAAATGATATTTGATGTCGATATGCTTGGCCCGAGAGTGAGCAGCCGGGTTATTTGAGAGTGCTATGCTTCCAGTGCTATCGGTGTGAATTATAGTGGCTGTGGTTTGCGGAAAGGCAAGA
>JAGGAP010000580.1:0-17638 GCA_017657235.1 Termitomyces sp. T73sscA
GGATGATGGGGGGCCGGCCATGTGTGTGCTCTCCATGCCGTCGTTGAAGTTTGAAGCTTCAACTCCTTTTCCCGAATCGACGAATAACGCACTTGGTTCTAGTGGCAGCGCATCCGGTATCTCTCACCTCGGAAGAACAAGGAAAGTAATGACATGCCTTGAATGTTACCTCCTTCTCAGCATTGTCGTTTCCGCTACTCAACTGTATTTACGACCAGAACCCTGACATCTATCCCAAGGTTGTCAATGTAGACGGAGCTTGGACAAACAGGTCAATGTGCTTCATTAACGTGTGGGACAAATTGTCACACTTTCGCTCGAAACAAGGTTTGGCCCCCGTTTTGCAACCTAACTTGTGTCAGTATTCAACTGCTCGCTCTCAAGACAAGAATTTCAAGACCGTGCCTCATTCCCTGAAAGAATGGCGACCAATGCTGCTGCTGAGCATGATGTGCTTATGAATCAGACTCTCATGATCAGCCTCGAGTTGCGAGTAAAAAGAGGTACGCATCATCCACATTGCTTGTTTCAACTCTCGTTGTGAGCTAAATCCATCTTCTTTAACAACACAGAGAAGGCACCTGTCGACAGTGTTCCGGGTTCATGTGACGACCCATCTCGGCGAGTATATCAGCTAGCAAAGGAATCGAAGCGTGTCGAAGAGGACCAACTGAGAGATTGGCACATACAAAAGAGAGGAATGCATGTATAACAACAGGTGAGACCACATGTGTGGAAGATGAAATCGCACGTATGAAAGATGAAATCGCACATATGAAAGATGAAACCGCATGTATGAAAGATGAAACCGCACGTATGAAAGATGAAACCGCATGTTTAGCGGCTGCGACAGCCAAGCTATGGTCTCGTGTCAACTCAACACCCTCCAGCAAACAGCAAAAGTACGTCAACAACAGTCTTCACTGGCTGCTCCCTTTGCTCTGATTAATTTTCTTTTTTTTTTATTCGTGACAGGAAGCGCGAAACCATGTACCGCCGAATGTTATTCGATCTAGCCCCCCCAGAGTCGATCGCGGAGACGTTAATCCCTCTGTACTTTTATCAGCCGTCAAAGCTAAATTACCGGCCGGATGCGTTTGTTCTCAATGGCGTGGGCGCTCAAAATGAATGAATGATATTCACGTGTCTGCCTGTTGTTCACAAATGTGGGTGGGACAATCATGCGTGCACGCGTGCATCTCATGGAGCACTGCCAGAACTTGTCGCTCTTGCCCTGTTTGGACCCTCATCCAAATCTCAAAGGATGCTGAAGAGGAACACTTGATAGCTGTGTTCGAGTATGTGTATGGCTAATGACCCAAGAGATGACTCTGACCTGAAGCAAGCATGTTTGCATCTGTAATAATACGCCCCCCTGCGAACCACTCCGCTCAAGCTCGCTCGGCTTGCCCTGGCATTCTAATGTATAAGCCCTTGCCACGTTCGACGATGTGTGATCCGTGCTTGATGAGATTGCATGTCTGAACAGTTGAGACCGCACAGTGGCCCGTCTGGAAGAAGCCCAAGCTATTTTAAATATCCGAACAAGCAAACAGCAAACTCTCACTGCTAGTGGAATGTGCGTTTTTCTCTCTCTCTCAGAAATTGGCACAATTGGAAAATGGTATAACAGCTTTTGAAACACCTTTTGGTCCCAGCAGTGCTTAGTTGCATCCGTCGCCTGGCCTCCCCTTTGCTTTGTTTAATCGTTCTTGACAGGGAGCTCGGATGGCCAGCGGGACTGTAGCTCTTTCTTTCACCTTTTTTCATGTCTCTTCCTTCTGTTTTTTTTTTTTTTCTTTCATCTTTCATTCCTTTGTGTGTACTTTTACTTTGACATCCATGCACAGCATCGTGTATTTATTTATTTTTTATTTCTCTCGGACGGCCCCACTTGCACCTTTGGTCTATCGAGGCGTGGGTCCAGTAGGAAGGGCGTCATTAGCGTAGGTAGATCTCATAATTGTTGTTGTAAAACAGATGTCATACTGTGCCACCCACTGGTGCCCGTGCAACCGTCTCTGAGGCAAGGATGCGATACAATGTACGTAAATTCCATTAGCTTGTGTTCAATTTGACACCGGGGGACTCTTTCTTCTTCTTCTTCTTTTGACCCCGAATGCCATCATGATTGCAACAACTGAAACCCATTTCGCCTTTTTTTCGTAATGACTCTTTTTCCCACGTGCATAGAAAGTACTTGGTAGGAATTATGCAACGAGAAAAACACAGTGTGTTGTCGTACCGGCCCGGCACTCGCTCGCCTCGCCTCGCCTCGCCTCGTTTCACCCACGGACATTTCCACTATTCTCGCTTTCCATCTCCGAGGGGTCGAGCAAACTACATGTGCGTGGATTAGCGCTGGACAAGGACAAGGACAAGACGCACGCACCTATACTGTTTCATGAGCTGGCACTCGCCGCCATTCTCGAGGTCGATGCTGTAGGAATAAAAGTACCCGTCTGAGGAGATGAGCATGACGTGTGGTGTTGTACTGCGCGGGGTCAATTCAGCCACAGGCACAAGGACGCAAGGACTCACGGGCTGAGAGCGACGATGGAGCGGGTACCGGGGACGGGGAGGCGGAGGAATGCAAAATCGCGCGAGGGCTCCCATAGCTCTGTGAGTGTGTTGGGGAGATAGCCGCCTACGGAGTGAGTGAGGGACTTTGTCATTTGGAGGGATTTGCGGCGGACAGAGCTGTGGAGGGGTGAGTGGGAGAATGTGGCTTGGTGAGGTGTGGACGCACGAGACGCTGAAAGCAGAAGGGGATTTTGACTTGTCGATAAAAGCGTCGTAGCCTGTGTCTGTGTCCTTGCTATCGACAGAGTCGGACTCTGCGGGCGGCAGGGGTGGGCTGTGTGGACGCTGGGCGCCAAGTTTGAAGATGTGCACGGTGTCATGGGCGGAGCTGACGGCTAATAGGGTCGAGACGGTGTTGAAGCTGAGGGAGTAGATGCGGGCCTCGCGTGTGCCGCGGCGGAACTGGTAGAGCTTCTCTGCGGCGGGGACACTCCATACGCGGATGACGGTGCCCTTGTCAGAGGCGGTGGCGAGGAGGGAGCCGGTTGGGTTGAGGGAGAGAAGGGAGATGGGTGACTTGTGTGCGCGGATGACGTTTGCGACTGTGAGCGAGCGCGTGGAGAAGAGGAGGACGTCACCGGTGGGCGTGGGAGTCGGCGTGGGAGTGGGCGCGGCGAGGGTCGAAGGCGATGGCAGCGGGGCGGGGTACGCGAGGTACGAATTCTCAGCAGACGGCGACAGCGCGCAGATCGCATCGGGGTTGCTGGTCGTCTCGATGACGTGCAGCAGGCGCATGTTCGAGATATCGTAGATGTAAATCTCCCCTTCTAGCACAATCACCAGCGTCTTCCGGTTCATCTTCACCCCAAGTATCGACGACGGGAACAGCAGCTCGCAGATCATCGACTGCCGCTTCGTGTTCACAATCTGCAGCTTCCGTGGGCTCGACTGCGGCTCGTCCGCTGCTCCCACCAGCGCAAGTAGCGACGTGCAGAACAGCATCTCTACGATCCCTCGCGCACCGTCGTCTGTCGTCCAGGTCATCAGCACAGCAGCACACCCAGCAACGCCAGACGCAACTCATCGTGTACACCCGCCCAAATGGGTCGCAGTTCGTGATACTGTACCCCCGCCTCGTCCCCACAGAGATGCAGCTGCAGCAGCGTCAGCACCCGCCCCTCCCTGTGCAGCGACCACATACGAGAAATCCTGGTTAAAGTTGGCAAACAACATGGTCGTGGGAATCTAATGCTGTGCAAGAGTGTAGGTCAAGAACCAAATCTCATTTGTATAGAATCGTCTCCGAGAGCCCGAGGGTCGATGACTATTTACAAGTGGTGATGAGGTACATGTTACGCCCCTGCTGCCTCCTTGTGCCTAATTACCATTTCCCGTGCGCCTAATTGCCATTTCTGGTCATGCGCTTTAATTCCCGTTTTTTGAGCTCGTCACCACCGTCTTGTGCCTAATCCTAATCACCATTTCTGGCATGTCGCATGCCGTCCGACCTCACACATGACCGACCACAGAAGCAAAATTGTCTTTCAATCACAATCACTGCTCGAGAAAACAGTTTTGTAACTCGGCCTGCTCGAGAAAAGCAACTCGGCCTGCTCGAGAAAAGCAACTCGGCCTGCTCGAGAAAAGCAACTCGGCCTGCTCGAGAAAACAGTTTTGCAACTCGGCCTGCTCGAGAAAAGCAACTCGGCCTGCTCGAGAAAACAGTTTTGCAACTCGGCCTGCTCGAGAAAACAGTTCTGCAACTCGGCCTGCTCGAGAAAACAGTTCTGCAACTTGGCCTGCTCGAGAAAACAGTTCTACAACTCGGCCTACTCTCGATATTTATTCCGGTCTCTGAGCGAGGGAGGCAAAGCAAGCAAGGAAGAACAAAATCATTGATTGATTGCATTACCATGTTATACTCGACTTGTTAGTCTCGATTGCGATCGCGATCTGGTAGTCATATATTTGCAACCCTCTCCCTGATCGACACACCAATTCAGAAATGTTCATCAGGATTCCAATCTAAAGAACCAATTGCTGCAAGGTCGATCAATCATGGCGTTAGTCAAAAAAAGTCATACTATTTGAGCGTGCTGAGCATGCAATACTTCTATCAAACGATTCAGTGATGTCAGGTGGAGCAGCAAGAAAGCTGAGGGACAGTGAAAGCTAACAAAGAAGGTAGATAACCTCAGTGATTGTAGAGCACTAATGTACCTAACAACATCTACAAAATAGCCAGAACCATATATTGTCCAGTATAGCATAACCAGCAGGTGCTGAACAGATATGGTGGCATGGTTCAGGTATAAGCCATGTGTGGTGGGACTATTAGGGTGCATCTCATGTAATAGTTTCACTGTTGTATAGCACAATGTATTTCTCTGGAGTTCCAGATAGCAAGTATGTAATGTAGTTGTGTCCAGGTAGGTGTCATCACATTGTTTGACATAGCATTTCTGGAGATTGTCACTTGAGGAGGAGGCAAAGGTGTCCTAGAACGCATGGGTGGAGGTGTGGGTGACCTATGCTCATCAGGAGGCAATGACCTGCTCCAAGCCTGGCTTGGAACCTGATAAACCAAGGGTTATTGGCCCTTGAGTATGAGCAACTAAATAAACACACTGCCAATCCACTCCCATATTCCTCCTCTGCCTCCCTGTCTCTAGATGCATTCCTGCAATGCCATTTCCTTTCCTCAGAATCTAAATCATGGAATCCCTGCAAAACTTGAGCAGTTTTGACTTTTAGAGAGTTACAGTATCTTTTATGAGTAGAGATTGCAATAGAATTCTTGAATTTAGCATTACATCCAGGACATTGAGGCATTGAGTGGTGATTGGTCAAAAGCGCAGAAGTTCAATGACCCGTTGATTGGTGACCGCAAATGGAAATCACTCATGTCACATGTGCATGTGAGTGACCATGGAGACAAGCCCTTGAACATGACAATCTTTGCTCTCCTCCACCACCGTGCCCTCCTGTCAGTCAACCAACCATGCTGATAAGGTCATCAGCAACTTTAGAGATGGAATATCTAACAGGTATACTTTGAATCTCTTTCTTTGCTGATGTCCACCAACTATGAAGCAAGAAGAATGAGGATAAAGATGGGCTTGGAATTTATACCACCTTGGCATGGTGAATACCACTTGAGATTGATCCTTTCATCAACATTGGCTATATTTCACTTGCAGCAATCAACCAGAACAAGAAGTTTGTGATGTTTTGTTACTCCAAGTCCTGCTCAACATTTCTGATTCATAGATATGACAATGCGACATTGGACCTATATGACATGATTATACTCATTCAGCCCAAACTCGAGCATGTTCTAGAGGCATTGCAACAATTCATCAAATATGTACATCAATATATGCACATTTCTGAATCTGACCATACCTTGAACAGGCACTATCTGGTCTAAACCCCAGCACCAACCAGAGTCTTCTCCCTCTCGCAATCAACATCAATCTACTCTATCAGCTTGTCACCATCACCACAATTTTATGCTCCATGGGCCATCTCTCAGCACTGCTGCTCTGGAAAATCAATGCACAAAGTCAATGCCAACAACAACCATAGCAATGATGATCATTCTCATGATCTGCCTCTCTTGCACTGACAACTCACATTTGTTGTGCAAGTCAAAGAAGAGGAAGTAGAATAGCTTGATGGTGTCTTTCCTATTGCCATTGCTTGTGTCTCTTTATTGTTGCTATTGTTTGCTGTAGTACCATGCACTGTATTATCATGCTAATAAATAGATTTCATTAGAACACACATTCAATTGTAACGGAATATCTGTCTAATGCAAAGGGTATGTATAGAACCAGATATGCTCAGGCATATGGCATGTATACCATCTGCCCCATATACAATGCACTATTATGGTATTGCCACCAGCCAGGTGGGTCCATACATGAAGCCTACTTGACAGGTGGCTTGCAATTCACTGTTACAGGGCCATGTACCACAACATGTGCTGTGTACTGTCTGGCAGGTGGCCCAGGTAGGCAATATATTCTTGTTTATAGAAAATACATAGGAGTGGCTATTTTGTAGATGACAGACTGTCTAAAGAACATAACAACTTACACCTCAGTGATTGTAGAGCACTGAGGTGTGATGGTAACAAAAAGAAAAAAAAAATACAAAGAATATGTAATATGATGAGTATGCATATCCTCAACATTTCCCCTCAATGTGAACATGGATTAGACAATATTGAGGAGTTTGCAAAAATGTTCAAACTTGATGTGGCCAAGAGACTTGGTGAAGATATCTGTGATGGGAACGTAGTGGAAGCAGATGTGATTTGAGGACTTGGTTTGTCAGATGAAGTAGAAATGAACATTGATGTGTTTAGTACAGTCATGGAACATAGCATTTTTTGAGAGTTGAATAGCACCTTGATTGTTGCAGTATAAGTCTGTAAGTAAAGAAAAGGAATAGAAAAATGAGAGATCTTTAAGCAGTTTGTGTATCCAAATAATGTCTTTTGTAGCGTGTGTGAGTGCAACATATTCAGACTTGGTGCTGAATAAAGTGATTATTGGTTGTTTTTTGGAACTCCACAATACAATGCCAAGTCCAACAAGAAATGAGAATTCTAATATTGAGTGGCAATGCATCTGTAAGGCCTAGTCAGCATCAGAATAGTGACTTTGGGGTCTGTTCCTCCAAGAACCAGTTTCAAATCTGTAGTGCTGCATAAGTAGTGAAGTAGTGGAAGACACAAGTGATGGCTATTATGTGCATTGTTCTGAGGGTATCAAGGTATTGGGATAGGACAGAAACAGCACATGATATATCAGGCTGTGTCATTATTGTGATGTACATGAGTGAATCAATCATTTCACAATAGTAAGTGAGACTGAAGGTGGGTTGAGCAAGAAGTCAGCTCCAGCTTTCATTGGTGTGACTGCAACATGGGCTTCAATCGCTTCAGGATCTGTTCAATGTAGGCTTGCTGTTTAAGGAAGATGGTTCGATCCTTCAGATTCTGAGTGATGCTGACTCTGAGTAGCCAATTGATTGGTCTAAGATTGACAATTTCAAAATGCTTGCCGAGTTGTTTTTTGATGAGCAAAGTAGTATTGACAGAGTCGCTAATGATGGTGAAATCATTGGTAGCTACAGCAACAATGGTGTAATTGCTGCCATTGACTTTGTAGAAGATGGCAACATCAGCTTTGCAAGCTGAATATCCAAGATCTGTGAAAGTCATGTAGACTTCCTTGTACCAATAATGTGCACCTTGCTTGGTACCATAGATTGGATGCCTAAGTTTGCAAGGGAGTTTAGAATCAGGCAGTTTCTCGAGTTCAGAGTGTAGATTGCAAAAGCAGCAGTAAAATAGAATAAAGGAAATTGCATATAGATGATTTTGTCCTCTTTGAGAGAGGAGTTGAGGTAGGCATTCTTGATGTCAGCTTGTTCAATAGATGTGCTACAAGAGGCTGCAATTGAGAGTAGAATTTGAAGCATAGTGGCATATACTGTTGGAGCAAATGTTTTGGTGTAATCAATGCCAAATTACTGTTTTAACCCCTTTGCTACCAGTCAAGCTTTGTATTGGGTGATCTGGCTATCAGCACCATGCTTGCAACATAAGACATATTGGCAGAAAATGATGTTCATGTCTGCAGAGGTTTCAACTATTGTCCAAGTACCGAGTTTTTCAATTTAGTCAAGCTTGGTGTCAATGGCCAAGGTCCAATTTTAGTTCTCAATGCCAGATAGAGCTTCTTTGATGGTTGGTACATCTTTGCTGGCAGCCATTGCTTCTTGTATTACCTCTTGAGCCTATTTGCTTTCAATGCCATTGATTTCAATGCTTTCAGGTTCAAGGCTGTCAAGTGCATCAATGATGAATGCTGATTCAATAGCATTGGCATTTTTGGTGGGATTTCAACATTGTCCTTGGCCAAATTGCATGGGATCAAATTGAAGAAGACCAGTAAAAGCAAGGTTTGATGGGTGCAAAGGTGTGGGGCATCTTGAAATGTTGGGTTTTTTGGTCTTTGTGATGTCTGGACTGATTGAAGACTTTTGTAGAGTTTCAGATGGGTATTTGGGGTCAATTTTATCTGTTTCTATTTCTTTGCCATCAGATAGTGAAGGGTTGTTAGATGATTTGGATGGGATATCTGAAGAAGCAGTAGGTGCAAATGCCTGGAGACTATGTGGATTGGCAGGTGAGTCCCATTCTCCTTCAATCTGGATACTGTCTGGGTTGGTTGTGGCATCTCTGTTGAAGTAAATGTCTCTCTCTACAGTTACGGCATGCCTCTTAGGCCATTATACTCTGTAGCCTTTGGATTGTTCATTAATACTGACAAATCTCACTTCTTCTACCTTTGATTCAAGCTTTTTGGTTTTGCATAATTGAACGTAAGTGAGTGTGCCTCATGGGTGTAGTTGTAAGGGCGACCTCCAGAGGTTGTGGCTAATCACACAACTGGCAGAGGGGAATCCAAAGTATATTGATATATGTATATTAAATAAGTATCAATAGTTGCACACCTAGCAGAGATGAATTTAAAGAGAACAAGTCTAAAGATTCACCCTGCCAAGTATTGAAGAAAATGAAGGTGAGTCACATGATACCTAAGCCACATGTTGGGATCACATGTCCAAGCCACATGTCCAGGTCACATGTTTGGATCACATGTCCAGATCACATGCTGAGATCACATGCCTAGATCACATGTGCAGCTGAGTCTGAAAAGAGGGGAAAAATGATGGCTAGATGGTAGGAATTTCCCCTCTTTTGAAACCCAGCCCAACTTGACATTTGAGGGAGTCTGGCATCAGACTGAGTAATTCAAAGAAGAGTGACTGAGGCAAGGAAATATAAGTGAACAGGAACGTTTTCTGACAGTAGTCTTGATATATTTGGTTTTCTTCTGGTTGCTGCCTGAATTGGCATGATGTTTCTAGATAGCGCACTGCATAGTGCACAGTTCTATAAGCAGACCATATGGCATTTGGCTTCTGCTTAAAGATTTTTTCAAAGTTCTGCAGCAATGATCATAGCTCGAGTGCCCTCCACAACAGTACAGTTTGCTTGTTTGGTGATGCTATTGGACTGTAGTGAATCATGGACTGTGAGGTCACAAGTAGTGCCTGCAGCATCCTAGTGAGCCTTTGTTTTGGTGCTTGTGAACTCACTGCTATGGTTGCTTCTATAGACTTTGATTTGCACATCACAATGAACGCGAATTCATGCTTCATAAGCCTGATAAGCTTTGAATGCATCAAATTTGCAGGATAAGAATGTGATATGTTCTTTACAAGTGTGGAGGTCAATATTTGTTATAGAGCATGCCACCAAGAGACTTTACTTGTGCAGAACCCCAGAGATTGCCAACAATCTTTTCACCATAGTGAGTATACTTAGTTTTGCTCTTTTTTGGAAAGAATTGATATTGTGCTTTTCCTTTCATGCTTTGCCTTGCAGAAGTCTGGCTTAGAGGACATATTAAGGTCAATGCTAGTAATTACTCCTTTTTGGACTGCTTTGTGAAAGTTGTTGTGGTTGATATGTCCTATTCAATAATGGAGTTCACTGATTGTAATTGATTTTGATGCCACATTGATAGAATGATCTGGAGATGGCATTGTGAAAGATAAATCAGCACAATATAGCCTGCAGATTGTGGGTACACATCCAATGACTTGGCAGTTTGGTTTGGGACTGCAGATAACAAACATTCCATCTTTGATAAGAAGAGAACATCTAGCATGATTGAAATATAATATAGATACAAGTGTGAAGGCCATTTGAGGTGTGTAATAGACTCTTTTTAGAAGGATGAGTACTTATTTTTTGCCATCTTTCATTGGTAGACAAACACAGAGATTGCCACAACCTAGGGTGCTGAAAGTATGTCCATCAGCAGCATGAATGGGCTTAGGACTGATCTCTTCATAATTTAGGAATTCGTTATAAGATGGAGAGAAGTGGCTGCTAGTGCCACAATCAATGATTACTCCAGCAGAAGGAAATATGGTGTGAGCTTCACGGCTGTGACCTGATATGATTGCAAGTGCAACATTTTCATTGATGGAGTGATTGGGAGTGTCAATGAGGATGAATGTCAGGAAGGCATAGTTATCATTGTCCTTGTCTTCTGTGTCAGCTCTGTTTGCTGATTTAGATTTATTCTTTTCTTTCCCTTTATGCTTTTTCACCCACCAGTTAGGTGCTTTGCCTGCCATACCTCCACTATCCTCAAAACATTGATCATCCATGTGTCCATCCTTTGGACAATTGCTACAGTGATGCTTATCCTTTTTTTTCTCTTTGGATCTTGATTTTCCTTTTGTGTTTTTTTATTCACCCTTGGCCTTGGCATAAGCTGCAATCATTGCTTTATGGTGTTAATTGATGCTGCTCTCAATTGCAGTATTGTTTGCCTCCTCATTGATGTGCCAAATGATGTCATGGCTGGAGACAGGCTTATTACTAACACAAGCATTAGTGGTGAGCATAATGAGAAGGGATTTGTAGGAAGGCACAAGGGATAGAGATGTGCAAATGTAGCTGGCAAAGAATGCATCAGATAGGGAACAGTCAATTTTGGCAAGTTGTTTTTTAATGACAACAAGGTTTGCGTTTGCAAAGTGATTGCGCATGCTAATTTCACTGTTTTCAACAAAATGGGAGTTCTGCAATTGAGCAAGAAGATTGGTCTCAAACATGGCACCTTTGTTGCAATGAATAGTTGCAAGTTTCTTCCACATAGCAGTGGCAGTAGATTCCCCTTTTATCTGGTAAAACATGGGCTGATTGACAGTTGCATAGATGACATTGCAAACCGTTGCTTTTCTTTGAAGCCAGTCTTCCATTTTGTTCTTGTGTTCCTTGATTTCCTTTGGAGACAGAGATTTATTATTTTCAAAGAAGGAACCATCATATTTGATGAGTGTGACCAGTTTATACATGGTATCAGTAACATGTTGGCAGAGTCTTTTCAATGTTAACATGTTGATAATGCATTTCTAGTATGTGGTTCAGTTCAATCTGTTGGGTAAGACCCTTGGGAGAGTAAGTTTTGAAGCCAAAACATTGTAAGTATCTTTAGGGCCCATAACCTGTGGAGCAGAGCCAGTCTCAAGGAGCTGAGGGACAGTGAAAGCTAATAAAGAAGGTAAATAACCTCAGTGATTGTAGAGCACTAATATATTATGTATGTACCTAATAAAGAAGGTAGATACTGGTACAATAAGTAATGACAGACTGTCTAAAGAATGTAACAACTTACACCTCAGTGATTGTAGAGCACTGAGGTGTGACAGTGACAAAAAGAAAAAAAAAACATACAAAGATTATGTAACATGATGAGTATGCATATCCTCAACACATACTTGATTACTTTTGGCATTAAGGGAATTTCAATACTTGGTGACCTCATGCTCCATACCTATTGGATTGTTGCTGAATCCATTTGCATTTGGTCTGGCATACTTGGTTACTTTTGGCATCAAGGGAATTCCAATACTCAGTGACCTCATGCTCCATACCTGTTGGAATTTTGCTGAATCCATTTGCATTTGCAGATGCTCCTACAATTTCAATGATCAAACACAAACAGTAAATTGATTAGAGGTGACATGCCTGCAAATGCTTTTTTCATTGTGCTTGATCCTTTCATAGCATTGGCCACAGCAGCTTGTTCCTCCAGTATCCTTGAAGTTTGCATAGGTATCAAGAATCTCAAATTACCCACTTTCATCAATATTTCTTATTCCTAGCTATGTATTCAATTTCATCATTTCCCCTTTTCTATTTTCTTTACCACTTACTTACTTATCACAGATATCATATATCTTATCCCATTTCTCAATGTCCCTTGTCACAACCTCCTTCTATTCTAGATATCTATAAAAGCACTATATATCCATCAATTATCCTCAGTCAATCAACACAGTCATTTTCCTCTGCTTAGTTTCAAACTCTCATCCTATTCAATCTCAAGCTTAATCATTAATTCTATTCAGCTCTGACAGTAGAGCCAATGTTAGGCACCACTGGAAGTAGTTGCAGTGCTGCAGGAAGATTCAAGATGTGATGGTCTAATTTGGCTGAAGCATTGGAGCTGGTACCCTGGGTGTTGCAGGAGCAATGATTGGTCCACTGGCACCTGGATTAAGTGAAACCACAGAAGTTGGAGCCTGTTCTGTGAGTTGCTTGCTGTGAATCAATGTGCTAGAGGGTATAATAGAGATGGACCCATACCTAGATGTTTGGACTCAGATGTAGCAGCAACCAAAGGTGGAGTCAATTGCTTGGAAGAAGTGGTCAAAGTATCTATAATGCATGCTGGATCAATAATTGATAGGCAACATAAGTAAAAAATGCCTGCCAGTCAAAGCAGACAAATGTAATTGTATATCAGACAGTCAATTGTTTGTAACAGTTGTGACCAGTTATCACTACCAACTCTCTCATCACTACTCTGGCCATACTTATTACCAATGGTATATTACAGGCACTTTTATATTGTTTAGAATTAGTCATCCTCAGAATTCAGAACTTACACCAGTTCACTTGGAACACCTGAGTACTCTAGTGTGATGACACCATGTTACTCGCTATTGCTACATATTTTGAACTCAACAAAGTCCTACTAGCTTTAATCTAAAAAACCTGCACCCTTTTGGCTCATGCACTTAGGCAATCCTCAGTCTGATCAACTATAGTCAACCAGCATCATGAGTACTGAAAAACCTACAACTAGTCAGAATGTCAAACAGATATCCACTCCAAAACCAATCCTCCTCAAGAATGCTCAGACCCATTAGTCCAATAGCAGTCCAACACACAAGACTGCTCAGATGTGACAGAACTACCAATGCAAAACTGCAGGATTTCAGGACAGGACTGGTAGATAAGGAGGCCAGACTGGACACAACTGCAAGTGCTGAGACCACTGCAATGCCCATAAAAAAGGTGTGTGTAATGCTAGAACTTGCAAATCGCAATGCAGTGCATCAATAGCACTGAGAACAGAATGTATTATGATAATATGTAGGTAGTAATGAATATAACATACCTGAGAATAGAATGGACTAAGATAAAGAGTATGTAATGTGACTGACTACAGTATATGGGGTGTAGTCATGTGTATATTGTGACACCTGCCCCCCACTTGTAAGGCCATGTAAGTAAGTAAGAGGAAAATGAAAAAAAAAAAAAAAGGATCTGAGCTTGCTCTCTACTCCCAGTTTTTTCCATGTCACCTCTTTCGACAGGTTTTCTTGGCCTTCCTGAACTCCTGGATAGTCTTGGGGGCATGCGGCATATCATACTCCTTAAGCCATTTGTCCTTACTCATGTCATATCCTTTCCACCACACTAAAAACTCCTTTACACCTCCTCTTGTTGTTTGTTCTCTCAGAATCTGCTCAATCTCCACTTCATTGCCTGTGTCCATCTGATCTGAGAGCAGGGGTTCCTGTCAATACCCCAGTATCATGTCTTTATGTGCAGAAACCAGACAAGAGATGTGAAAAATGTTGTGGATTGACCAGCTATCTGGAAAATTCAAATGGTAAGCAGTATCAGACAGCTTCTAGGACACCTTGAAGGGTCTAAACTGCTTGAAGTCCAGCTTGTGATTGGGGTGATCTGAGCATAAGTTTGTATGTTCTAAGAATACTCTATTCTCAATCACATAGTCTGGTGCTTTGTCAAAACATGCATCATAAAAACATTTATCCTTGCTGCTACAACTCCTTCACCTCTTTCTGCACTTCATGAATCTTGTCAAGTCTCACATCAGCCTTTGGCACCATTTGGGATTTGACTGGGTCCACTAAAAAACTGGGATTGTAAGTGTACTCTGCATATCAGAGTGACATGCCTGTTGCCATGCTTACATGATTGTTTTAAGCAAACTCAGCAAAGGGGAGCCAGTCCATCCAATCATCCTGGTAATAGTCAATGAATGCTTGTAGATACACTTCCAACTCCTTGTTTATCTGCTCTGTCTGTCCATCTGACTGTGGGTAGTGGGCTGATGACAGTGCCTGCTTTATCTCCAACTGCTCCCAAATCCTTTGCACATATTGTGCCACAAACTGGAGACCATGATCTGAGATGATATTCTTTGAGGTACTGTGGAGACACCAAACATGTTCTATAAATGCATTGCACATTGCCACTGCATCATCCATGTAGTGGGCACCATTGAAGTGCACCCGCTTTGTTGACTTGTCACACACCACCTGAATCATGTCAAAGCCTCTGAATAGAAAAAGAGGTCCAACGTAGTCAGTAGATATATGCTGTCATGAGCTGTCTGGGATCTTGAGAGATTGCAATGGTCCATATAGTTTCTGCTTCCTGGATTTGATATGCTAACACATCTTGCTTCCCTCTATGTAACAATGTACAAATTTAGACATACAGGGCCAGTAATAATTTCTTGCTAGTAAGGCCAGGTGTTAGTGCACTCAGGGTGGCTAGCAGGAATTGAGTCATGGTAAAGTTGCAGTAGTAAGCATTTAACCTCCTTGTTGTTTAGTATATACACTAATCCTCTAAAGCAAACCAGACTATCCTCCACTACAAAATCTTTCAACCATGCTTTTACCAATGGCAGGGCCTCAGACAACAAGAGAATTGGCACCAACTTTGGATCCCTTGGAGTCACCACTCTAATTCTCCAAAATACCACCATTCACCAAGATCACTTGCCCCACCACCACCCACATCACCACCTCTGACTTGCCACAGCACTCCAACCTCACCACTACCCCCCTCCTTGCCACTCTCTGCCATCAAAACTATCTGCCCCACATTGTTATGCATATCTGTTGAAACCTTGTGGTCTGGCCTCTGTGACAACCCATCCAGCCCTGTGCTCAGACATCCAGTTCAGTGGTGGATTGTAAAATTTAGGAAAAGACTCCATCTTGTCTGCCATTGACTCAGGTCCCTTGCCATCATGAAATATTCCAAGTTGCAATGGTTGGAGAAAACATCCACCAGAAATGGACTCCCCTCCAGGTAAGGCCTTCACACCTTGAAAGCATGCACTACTGACAGTACAGTGGCTCAAAAAACTGTTCCAATGTTTTATACTTTTTGAAAGATGACATTGGCATGAAGGAATGGAAGAATTAAAAGTTCTGGTTAAATCATGTAAGATACTATGGCATTGTAGCTACAAATTGCATCTTGGCTTATATAATTTGAATCAAAACTGATGGAGTAATGGCCATTTTAAAATATTCACTCATTGGGACAGTTTTTTGAGCATCTCTAATTTTGGTATTTAGTACTTTTTATGTCCTCCATTTGCTTTGATAACTGCTTGAATCCTTCTAGGCATGCTTTCTATCAGTCTTTGGCATACCTCTGCTAGTATTTCATCCTACTCCTTTGCAACCCTCTTTCACAATTCATGCACACCATGAGAAGGTGTTTTATACTGCCTAAGCTGCTCCTTGAGGTATTTCCAGAGGTGTTCAATAAGGAGATTGGGCTGGCCATTACTCCATCAGTTTTGATTTGAATTACATTAGCCAAGATGCAATCTTTAGCTACAATGCTATAGCAATTTATGTGATTTAACAAGAATTTCAAATACTTCCAATCCTTCATGCCAATGTCATCTTTCAAAAAGGATAAAACGTTGAGACAGTTTTTTGAGCCACTGTAATTCCTTGTCATGCACATCATAGTTGTACTTTGCTGGCTGCATCAACTTTGAAAAGAATGCCACCAGCCTCTATTCACCACTCTCTACCCTCTGTGAGAGAACTGCACCCACTGCAAAATTCAACCTGTCCATCTTTACTTGGAACTGTGCCTCTGTATTCAACATCATCAGCACTGGGTCCTGTACAAAGGCTGACTTCAGTGCCTCAAATGCCTTCTGCTCCACTACTCTCCACCTCCAAACACAACCATTCTTCTTCAAATCCTCCAACAGCTTTGTGATCATTGTGTAGTTCTCCACAAAATAGCAGTAAAAGTTGCAGAATCCCAAAAACTAGTTGACATGCCACAGGTTCCTTGGTACAGACCAATCTGTCACCCTACTCACTTTCACTAGATCCATGCCCACCTGTCCTGGCAATATCTTTAGGCCCAAGTAATCCACCTTCTCCATTCAAAAACAACACTTCTCTGGCTTTGAGAACAAGTCTGCCTTGTGAACACAATATAAGACCTCCTGGACATGGACATTGTATTGCAGTGGCTCCTCAGGAAATATGATAATATCATCAAGATACAGCACAACATACATATTCACCAGATTGTAGAACAAGTTGTTAACCATATGCTGGAAGGGTGGGCATGCATCAGGTCATGTTACTATGTTCATTGCTTAAAAATCCACCACAAGGCACAAGGCTCCATCCTTCTTTCTTACAAAGAAGACTGGCACCCCACATGGTATGCTAAACTGTTGAATGCAGCCTTTTGCAAGGTTCTTGTTGATGAACTCCCACAATGCCTTGAGCTCTGCCGATGCAAGGTAATACAGCTTTCCAAGTGCTGGTACGTCTGCTCCATCCACCAGATTGATGCCCAAGTTGTGTGCAAGCAGCCATTCCAACCATTGCTTGTTAAACACATCCAAAAACTCATGGAATTCCCCAAGCACCATCTCCTCCACTGTGTTAGAATCTGAACCTAAAGTAATACAGACACAATTAGTATCTGATCCTCAGTCTGTAATATAAGCGACTCTGTTCTGTACCTAAAGTAATACAGACACAATTAGTATCTGATCTAACGGTACAGTAAGTCTCGTATTTGTAAATTTAATCATAAAGTGGCTTACCCTCAGTCTGTAATATAAGCGACTGAGGGTGTATCTGTCCGAGAAGCCAATATATAGCTTTTCCTTTGCTTTGTCCGTGGCCCAGCAATAGGTGTGATATCTGTGACGAGTCCGGTTTAAGGCACACTTACGGTGGCCACTTTGTCCAAACCTCAACACTCCTCCTCACCGTAAGTGCTGCACTCCTCCTCGCACGGAATCCTTGTTTGTTAGGCCTAAGATTGCACAAAGTCGAGTGAATTGTGTCGAAGGCAAGGCTTTGGTGAATATATCTGCGACGTTATCCTTCGTGTTGACATAGCGCA
>JAGGAP010000581.1:0-17615 GCA_017657235.1 Termitomyces sp. T73sscA
ACGATTTACTTCCATTTTACTCTCAGGGGGTCTAGGGAACATTGTCACCGTGCTTCAGAAGCCCTTCGGCAATAAAGAGATTCATGCTGTTCTGCATTTTATGCATGTCTTCTTACACGAGCGATATACCGAGCCCAAGGAAAACTTATATTTCTGTATCACTGAACTAAAAGAGAACAAGCACTGAAGCAGGAGACGCTGAACTAAAACAGAAGGAGTGGGCGCTGAAATGTTTAGATGATCTGAGCTGGTTACCAAATATCTTGGATAAACTTCTTGTTGATGAACGAATTGACTGGGAAATGAACAAAAGTCGTAAAGAGTACGAACTCTGCGAACTCAAGTTTTGGAACTCTTTGCTAGGCTTTTTATGCTGATGCAAGGGAAAGGCGAAGAGTAGTACATATTCTCCAAGGCTCACAACAGCATCAATATATAATATGTTTTCCAGAAATTTTATATCAATCTTTTCGTAATCTAATGTTGCTACCTCAGATGATCTAGAATTGAGATAGTGTGTATTGCATCGATGTACAGTAATTATGTTTATGTGATGACAGTTCTATCCGACATAATCCGCTCGTCTTTCTTGAAAATTAATTACCAAAGGAGTAAAGAAATGTGAGAGCAGAAACAAATGCCTGAAAGGGAAGGAAGGAATTTGGTAGGTGGCATGACATAAAGCCTGCAGGTCTGCAGGTTTGCCAGGTCTTTCCTTGGCCAAACAGGCCCCTACACCCATCTTTGATGTGTTGCAGATGAGCCATATTGGCTCATTGAGATGCAGATCAATTGGGCAAATAATTGGCATCTTTGTGCAGATGTGCTTAATCATCTCAAAGCACTGCTGATGCAGTGGTCGCCAATGAAACAAAGACCCATTTTGGGTCATGGCCATGAGAGGACCTGTGTATGCAGTTACATCTGGTAAGAAGTTACCAATATAGTTGACCAATCCAATAAATTGTTGGATATCATTGTAGTTACATGGCGTTTGCCACTCTCAAATACAATCAAGTTTATCTGAGTCTGGGTGTATACCCTGTGCATCTATGATGTGTCCTAAGCAATCAATACTCTGTGTGTATAATTTGATTTTATTCCACTTCAGGTACAAGCTTGCTTCACGCAGTCATTCAAATACAACTTGTAAGTGTTGCTCATGCTCCTCTATGGAATCTGAGTAGATAAAGATATTGTCTAAATAGACATGCATGAACTTTCCAATGACATCTTGGAATATTGAGGTCATCAACTTCTGAAACGTTGCTGGCACATTACAGTCACCAATTTGCATAATATTACTGACAAATGTCCCCATCAGGGACACAAACACAGTTTTCAGAATGTCTTCCATGCATATGCATACTTGTTTGTAAGCATCTGTCAGGTTGATCTTTGACCTGTATCTAGCTTTTGCGACATCCTTGCAGATTACTTCCTAGTCTGGAAGTGGCATCACATCCTTGACAGTATTGTCATTGCGCTGTCGTGCATTCAATGCAGTTCTTAGTGTCCCATCTTTTTTGGGAATGCACAATAATAGTGCAGCTTGCATTGCTGGCTGTGGTTCCCACCACTTGGCATTAATATAGCAATTTGTCTTGTCACAAAGCTGCTCCTGTAGTGCTTGCGGGCAGCAAGGCGAGTGGTATTTGTACTGCTTGGTCTCATCTATGAGATTAATCTCATGGTTTACCTCCCACCATAGCAGGAGTTCTGGTTTTGTACCATTGACAATGTCCACAAATTCCTGCTGCCATTGCTGGTGCAACTGTGGAATGTCCTCTTCCCTCAAGCCATTAGCTTTGGCTTTACCTTTGTCTATGCTCTTTTGGTGTGGCTGAACCTTTGACTCAAATTGTTCTCTGAGCGCACATAAGTGTGCCTCTCCAGTGTTTTTTGTTCTCAGCCTCACAGAAGGTTTTGAGACAGTTGACTTTGTTGACCACTGTACGCTTTTTGCTTTTAGTGAACATCCATTGAATGTTACATCCAATGGTTCTGAAATCTTGTCAGCAAAAGGCTGACAATAAACCTCTCCAGTGGATTGACACAATCCAGCCCATTTCTGTGCCACCATCATGGCTACAACTTTGTTCCACTCCAGTGGCATATGCAGGTCATAGGCCCACTGCATGTCCAGTAGTGGCACTGGTTGATCCCAACAGGATCTCACACTGTCAATCGTGTCAATTGTTTCTGCCATGCTCATAGCACTTTGTCAACACTCTTTGACCTCATTGGTTACAAGGTCTTCCACCTTCACTCTGGAGCTTGTTGGTTGACACTCCAACAATCCTAGCTTTACTTGTTCTGCATGAGTTTTGTCAGGTTGATGAGCCTTGTCAGGCTTCCTCATGGCTTTTCTCTCTGCCATCATTGGCCTATCTGGCCCATCCCCCCTTTTCACAGTTCCTTGGAACTCTTCCTCAGACATCATTATTATTAGTGCATCTGCTAGTAGGCTGGCCATTGGAGCCAGCTTCTCATCAACATCCTCCACTGTTGCATTCTTGCGACCTTTTAGTCAGTTGCAATCCTTGCAATGCTTTTTTGTGGCACAATACCATTGTAGATGGCCATCTGTGTCCGCTAAGACCACTCCCTCAGCTCTCAGTGGTATTCCATTGATGATAACCTTGTTATTAACAAAGTTGAGGGTGACTTTATTCTTACGCATGAACGGCATACTAATAATCATGTCATAGCAATCAAAGTTTGCTATATCCACATATTCTGTTGTTGGCTGTCCTGACATCTTCACTCTCACTTCCGTGCCAAACTGTACAATGGCACAACTCCCCACAATGCCAAGCTGGAGCATCAATGGCTCCATCAGCTCATGAATGCGTATAGCATTCACCTGTGCAAACTGAGGCATAATGCTTATAGTAGTACTCCCAGAGTCCCACAGCATCCATGCTGGATGCCCATTGACCTTGATGTAAGTCACTAGGCACTCCTTCTTTTAAGGAGTATAGTGAGGTCATTGCAGCTTGTCAGCTGCCTTCTGCAGTGTTACGCATCACATACAGACACGTCTATCCCCTTGATGCTTGGTCAGAGCAAATATATGCTCTTCCTCATCATCATGAGCATAGTAATTGTTATTGTATATGTCAACTGTGATGTATTCATCTCCATTGATTTGGACGCTTTTAGTGTCATCAGCTGCAGACTGCTCCTCAACATTGTGAGGAGCTTCTTCGTCATCCTTGGCAAGTTCCTCTGGGCCTGCCTCAATGTCACTTTCAGCGTTGCTCTCTACTGCTGCTGTATGGGCAGCTCTACCTGTGCTCTTGGCACCTTGCATTCCTTAGAGAAGTGTCCCATCCAGCCACAGTTATAGCAATGTGGTGTTCCACCACTAGGCTTATACTAGGCATCACCACTGCCAAAGGTGGCCTTGGGGGGTCCCACTCTTAGTGGTATATCCTGCATCACCTTTGGTGGAGGTTGTCCCAAGCTAGGCCCATATTGGGCCTCTCTAGCCACTAGTACATTACCAGCTTGTCCCAGACCTAGCTTATGCCCTTCAGGCATTGTTTGCCATACTACAAACCGCAGATTGTGGTTTTGTTCCATCTTGGAACGCTTTGCTAAAAATGTTCCAACTTTGACAGGTTGGTGACTTCCCATAGTGCGACAAGAGCTGCGCTGATCATAATGTATCGCAGTCCATGCAGACTGCTCATAGCATATAGCATATGCTAGGAACTCAGTCACTGTGTCAACCTTTGGTGACAGGTTATTGTTGCGTATAAGTGCACAACACATTTCAGCAGGTATTCTGTCCAGGAACGTTTCCTAGATGGTAAATTCATCTGGATAAATGGCCATATTCTGAGCATGACCCACCAGGTCATTGTAGAAGGTCTGAATGCCCGTTTGAGCATTGTATATAGCCATCCTGAAGGCTTCACAAGCCTCTTGCATAGTTGCCATGTTCACAAAGCGGTTATACAGCCCTATAAGACCTCCTTGAAGGTCCAAAACTGTTTGTCCCTGTTCATATGTAGAACATGTCTGCAGAACCAATTCCATGCTTTTCTGTCCATGAATTCATGGAGCACAAATATGTGCTCTGGTCCATGTCATTGCCACTATAGCAGCATGCTGCTAAATGATAGCAGATGTCCATAGCCCAGTCTTCCAACTGGGAGAACTTGTGTCCTCCAGCATACGCTTGGATATGCTTTCCTCCAGCTTGATGAGGCTTGACCCCATCTGGAAACTTGAACCTGACTCCCAAAGAGTCATCCACTAGACGGTTCAGGCAGTTGTGCATATGGTCCATATGGATCTTGACTGCCTCATTCATTCCTGGTGTGCTTGCATGCAGATCATGGGGTGAGGGCAATGACCACACCCTAGTTGCTTGATATGGGGGCTCCTCAGTCCTACCTTCAGGACGCAGGCCCTGTGGAGCTCAAGCAACTGGTCATTCTGGTTAAGAACCAGGGGTTGCTTTTTGTAGTCTTGCTGGGACTCATTTGCCTGCCTAGGTGCATTTAGGATGTTCATTTCTTCTACAATGTCTAGTGTGCAATGATGCAATAGTGCATTGTAATCCACTGATTCAGCTGGTGTGGCTGTTGATGTTGCGGTCCTTTGGGCTGCCCTGTGCTTAATATACTCATTGAGCTCAAGCTCAAATATACAAGCAAAAAGTTCAATGTATTCCATCAAATCAGCCCTAGGTACATGTTGGCCTCTATCAGCCAGTAACTGTAGATGCTTTATAATGTAGAGCTATAGATGCTTTTGCATCCATTCTTTGCTAACCATTGGAAAATAGTCTAGAACTAGCTGAAGCTGGACTGACAAGATTGACAATGACCTTTTATCCTCCTCTTCATTTGAGGAGTCTAGTTCAAATGCTAAGTTCAGAACTTTTCCTGGGCTCTTGAGCCTCTCCTGTGGCTCCTTGCCACTCCCTCCTGACTTCTCCATTGTTGGAGGTGCTGAAGGTGCCTCTTCTTGTATATGCTCCATCTGCCTGGTCACAGCAGCTGGGCTCGCTCCCCGTGGCCTTGTTGTCTGCTCTGACAACACTTCCTGCACTTGCTTAGCCCCTTGCTTGGGCTGCATCATCCAGAATGGGGTACTGTGCGCTAATGCACTACCCTGTGTTGTGTCCATGTATTGGACAGATCCACCTATTGCCCCCAATAAGAACATAGTGTTCTTGGGCAGAGTCGGGTAGATTAGCAATGCCAGATTTGTTGCTAGGAGTGACAATCCCGATGCAAACAATTTCTCCCCTGGTTTAAAACCAGGGTTCACAATCAATTTCATTCATGAAAAAGATAATTCCCCTGGCATTCCAAGGCCCTTGCTGATATTGCGAGTTGCTTGGTCATCCTGTTTGGGTGGGGGCTGGTATTTTGATGCTGAGGGTGTCTCAGCAGCATTGGAGCCAGCATGTGGCTCCAAGAAACCTGGTGGTTGGCCACCTGAGTCAGCCATGAGAACTAGAGGTTAATGTGGCAAAAGAAGTTGCAAAGTTTGATGAGTGTTGCCTAGTTTGGTAACAAGAGCCCAGAGTCTAAAGCTAATAGCAGAAGATTCAAAAAAATGTAGCCATTGGCTACAGATAGAACAATCCTGCATATATCATGCAGTAGCTAAATCAGACCAAAATATTGGATTTGACTAGATACATTGTGAATACAAGATGTTACCTCTTACATAATCTACATACGCGCATCATGGATGCACATTATATTCTACATAAGAAAATGGGGCACACTACAGCACGCCTTGGATAGTTAAAGGTAACCTGATAGTTACACATAGCAATCAATGGCGCAATTAACAAAGTGGGCACAATAATGAGCCTTAAAGCACCAAATAATGCCTGCATCAGCTGGCTAGATGTAAGCCATAAGATTAAGTTTGAAGTTTTCAACAGTGATGTTTGTGAAACCATTGGGAGGGATATGAGCACTGAAATTGTCTTGTAACAAAAGAATATGGCATCTCTTGCACTGTAACTTGGCATTCCAATCACGTAACTATTCTTGATACAGGACTGTTGTCATCCAGGTCTTTGCATTGCTCCACCAGTAAAACCCAAGTTGAGCTCCACTCTTTCTTTGAAAAGCCCATGGACACTGAGCTTTCCCAATGATCACTGGTATAAGTTTCTCTGTGCCCATTGCATTTGTTGTGAATGCAAAAGTCAACCGCTTCTTGTCTCCTTTGACACCAGACTTCTGTTTTGTTGTAAGGCCACGATTGGGTGGCATTCTGGATTGAATATTATTTCTTTATTTTCATTATAAACTTGCAAGATACTTACACCCAGAACAGCCCAGTCTCATCCATGTTGAAAATGTCCTTCAGTCAAAATCCATGTTTAGCAATCAGCTCCCAAAGACGTTTCTTCAGTCAAAACAAAGATGTTCACATTTAGCTTCAACATCTCCAGGATTTGCAAGACCAGCCTCTCCATGACACTTGAAGCTTCTGAGACCACATTGCTTCTTAAACCAATCCAGCCATCCACTACTGCACTATCCTCTCATCAGTTGGAATTTCAGCAAGATCAGCAAAGTGATTCTATTTGGCTCTGAGTACGTCCCCAGAAAGGTTGATCCCATCACACATTGCCTTGTAAACTCACAATTCCAGCATCTCGTTGCCCTCTGGATTCTCAATCAGCGTTTTCCACTTTGCATTCCTTGTTTGACCCCTTGCCAAAGCTTCAGCATATTGTTTCCAAAGCTCATTCTCCATTTTCAGCCAATTTGAAATTTGCCGTTGCATGAGCTTGAGGTTGGAATACTTTTCATTCCAATAAGCTGCTGTTTTGCTTTGGCTTGACTTGTTTTTATGATGCTAGTCCAGGTTTTTAGTCTTCTGCTTCAACGTTGCATTCTCCTTTTTTGTGAAAACAGGTTTTTTCTCCTTCTTCTCTGCCTGTGGCTTGAGATTGTGGTTTTCAGATCCTGTCAAGCTTCCATTAAGATCTTGGTTTAAAATCTTTCGGCAATGACAAACTTACAATGCTTCCTTTTCAAGTCAACAGTTGATTTCAAACTCCTCCCAAGCTCTTTCAATTGCTCAACAATCCTTGTTTGCTGTAAATTCAATTGAGCCAACCCATGTTCATAGTCAGGGGCATTTTTGAGGAGCTCCACAACTCCTTCTTTGTCAACTAGGTTCCCATCATGGTCCAACCATGTCTCATCAGCATCCAAAAGCTGTTCCTTCCTCAAGAGTCATGCAAGAAGATCCTGTCTATGTGGCTCTATTTCTGATTTGAGTTGTGAAATGCCTGCTTTAATGATTTCAAGAGGATTCTTTGGCATTGCAGTGATAGAGAGGTGGAAAATGGGGTACAAAAACTTGTTCATAAAACTGTATCTACATTATTCACATATTTTTTTGGCAATACAAGCAAGTTCTGCATTAATATGCTCATATTTAAGTTACAGAGTACAATTTATCAATGGTAAATCTATACTTTTGGGGCATATTATTGGTTATAGACCCCCTCTGGGACCCATTGGTTATCATGTATCAGAGGTTTGTTGAATTTCCCCGCAAACCAAGTCAGTGGATACTCAAAACCCATTGGTTTGAAGGGGTTATTGGATTTGAGAGCCATTGGTTATGAGAGGTTTGACTGTATATAGTACTCCAATTTTTGCAAGTTGTCTCAGGGCTCTCAAAACACACCAATGCCATGTGTATCTGCAGAACGATAGCGAGTTATGAGGATTCATGTTCTGGGCCCCTGTAAGCAAATTATGCCCATTGTGTGATAGGCTGACCACACCTCATCATGTTGAGATGGTGATATCCAACTTGTTGATGTGTGGTGAACAAGTCCCCTCCAAACAATGGGCAGCTGACGTTCTTACTGATTTGTTGTAAATAAGAAAAGGGTAGAACAAGGAAGTTACCGGTTTGAGGAGTCTGTTATTGCCCACTTAAAGGGGTTGCAATTTGAGCACATGTATACCTGAAGGAACACCCCAAAAATCGAGGCCACATGAACGCCATGTAGGTCCAACAGCGAAACAACAGTGATAGTCCTACCTGATTTGAGGTTAAATGGTCAAGAAGCATAACTCTGAATATCCACTGGATTCAGGACTCTGTCAGCTCTTATCAGTCAATCTCTATCATTTGGACCACAAGGATAATGCGTCCCTCATTGTGAAGAAACCAAAATAAGAGAAGTGTCCTCTCAGATCTAAATATGATGTGTTACTGTAATGGACATGACCCATCTCGCTTACTCTATCTTACTTCTGTTACTATCTTGCTTTGTGATTCTAGTTGCTACCGGGTACTCTAGTTACCGATACTATATAAACCAGTAAAGTGTTAGGGTACCTGAGCTTCTTCCCAATTATCAGGACTTAACTCAGTTCTATCGATTGTGTGAAGACTCTAACTCCCGTGTGATAACACCATCACACACGCTGTTCTCACATATTTTGAACTTCTCCAAGTCCTACTAGCTTTCATCTCGATTCTTGTGTCTTGGTCTCCCTCAGTCTGATCAACTGCGGGCATCCAACCTCGTGAGTCACACCCTTAAAACCTTTTATTAACAATGTCTACTAGATACCCCCGTCAAACCGTAAAAATTGGAGGGCCCATCCGCCAACTTAGCCCTACAGCAGTACGTAACATGGGACCCTTGCAGCGCTTTGGGATGCTAACTTCGAAACATGTTCCTGATTCTGCGAGTGGTGATGACTCCACAATGCCCACTGAAATTGATGTGGATGCCACTGAGCTTCAAGCCAGTGAAGCAGTCCAACCCATAGGGAAGGACGGTCCAGAGGAACCTAGTTCTGCTAGTTATCTGTCCAAGGACAATGGACATGGTAGACTACATACTGTAGAAAATACTCGGGACAAAAATGTAATTGTATCCACCCCAAATTATAACCAACCCCTTCCCAATAGGGATTCGAGGATTGAGGAAACCCTCGCAGAAGCCAGAAGTCATTTGATTGATGCTGAACAAGAACACATTGACAGGAGGATGAATAAAGTAACCTCCAATGAGTCACAGGTTCAAGCTAACCTTGAAGAAACCCAGGACAAAGGAAAGGGGATAGATCCCCAGAACTGGGGAGACATTGATCTTGATGAGCTTGAAACTAACCTTCAATTCCAATGAGAGTTACTCACGGAATACAATGAGGGACACAACCGCAAACATCGGCAGCCCCTTACTGAACTTGAGCTCAACGCCCAGAACGTCGATCCTGAAAACATTGATGTCTGCAAAACAGCCCATGAGGAAGAAGTGGTTGACATACCGGACCAATATGAAGTCACTCGCAAGGATGTACTTGAGTACTTACGCAATAAGAGGCAGTTAGCACGCGCCATGGATAAAAGATGCCAAAAGGAAAAAACATCTCATAAACGTCATAAGGGGAGAGTGGCCTCCGAGCCAATCTCAGACAAAATGGCTAACCTGATTCACAAGGTGGCTGAAGGTTCTAAGAACAAACATAAGTACAAGCGCGTAATTAATCATGATAATTATAAGCTTAACAAGTACACAGCTATGAAGCCGATCATGCAGGTCGCCAACCATAGTGCACTGGGCCAAGCTTTCGAGCAAATGGGAAGGCACCAAGGACCGTTTGCATCAGATGTGGAACCAGGTTCGGATGACTCAGGGGACTCATCTCCCTGGGGAGGCTCAGACTCAAACCCGAGCTCAGAGAATGATAGTTCAGACTGCGAATCCGACTATACTCGCTCAGACTCAGACTCATCATCGCAGCCACAGGGAAGTCGCAGATCACACCGATCCATGCGTAAACAAGCTCCACGCTCCACGATCAAGCCCACCCCACCTGAGAGGTATGATGGAAGGGTGGACATTTGCGCATTCCATAGATTTTTGACACATGGCACTGCCTATGTAAAGTATGGTTACGTCGAAAAGAAATGTCAGGTCATCGTGCTGTCTGAATTCCTATTAGGAAAAGCTTACATGTTCTATACACGCTGAGTGACGTTTGACCCAGAAAGATGGTCCCTCATGAAGTTCTTCGTTGAGATGTTCAACTATTGCTTTCCCATTGACTTCCGGAACCAGCAGAGGAACAAACTGGAAAACCTCAGTCAAGGCCAGAAGTCCATCTGAGACTATGTTGCCGAGGTAGACGAATTGTTTACCATAGTGGGTGCTGATAGCCCCCGAGCTTGTGTTGTCAAGTTCTTCAATGGACTTCGGCCATCCCTTCGTAAGGCTCTCCTGAGGGCACATCTGAACCCAGACTATAGCTCCTGGAAGGAAATGGTGCGTGAAGCTGAATATCAAGAGTTAGCAGATAATGTAGATCTTCGCAACTCAGCTGGTCAACATGGCCATAACTGTTCTGGCCACCAGCTATGAAACTCGAACCACTCCCAACCTATGGGGGCACGTGAGGGAATCCATTGGGATGGGAAGTCTTCCCATGCTTCCACTCAGGCTCGTAACTTCGGGACTGGATATGGGCGTAAGACTAACAAAGTCCCGAGCAACACCTCTAGCCATACCAGGGCTAGCGGATTACAAGGTCAACCTTGGAAGACCAATGGGGACAATAACCCTGTTAACAAGCAATCGACAGATCAACAGAAAAACCTTCTGAGTAGAGAAGAGAAGGAAGAATATTGCTTAGCCAACAAGTGCTTCCGCTGTAGCCAGGAAGGGCACTATGCGCGTAATTGCCCCATTAAGGGCCAAGCCAGATCCAATGGTGGGAGGCCACCTGGTCTAAGTGCATTCGGCATCCAAGTTGATCTGGACCAGACAGAACAACGGCGTGTTGACTGCATTGAGGAGACAACCGAGCTCTCTTTGGGAATGATGCATATGAATCTACCATGTGAGCCAGAATACGACAGCAAAGGAGATACCATACCTGACCTGCAGTCGGTTACTGATTCAGACCTGGATGGTGATGAGGGAAAATTCACCTCTTTGGAGTATGACCAGATGGCAATGAGTCAATTTGGGGACGAAATGCTACTGGTGCCACCATCTGACTTTGATCAGATGTACTGGATGCCCATAGAATCAGCTGAGGAAAAACTTGCTAGGTTGGACGTTGATTCCCAGCGTAAGTGTCTTGGCAACGCTGCATGCAATAAGCTAGAGGAAATGCTGGAAAGTATGCAACCTTACCCAGGTGATCCGGCCAACGTTCTCCAATTCCGGGGAAGGCAATTCGTAGCCACCCTGGCTTTGCATAACAAGATCCTAGTATATGATAAGGTATTTGACGAATTTGAGATAATCAACCAATCAAAGGTCAAACAACAACACTTTGAGATAGGTGATTGGTACACCCGGGCTTGCTGTAATTAGACTGGTGCTCCCTATACAAATTGTACTTACTATCAAACATGCCTGATTGTGGATGTCAACGCCTGGAACGCAAAACGCGCCCTTGAGAACGGAGCCCCTTATCCACATGATGAGGAGGACCGAACCTATAAGTATCACTGTTTCAAAGTAATGTCCAACGGAGATACTTACCTGATTTATGATCGCCACTTAGGGTTCCATACCCAATTAAACACACCACAGATTAAAAATGAGCACTTTGACATTGTTCAGTGGTACCAGAAGCAAATCATCAAATCCTTCTGAGAGCTGGAGAAGGAAGCATACACCTTACCCTACAATCCTCAGTATTATGTGGCTGGCTTATTCAATGAACCATTGACTCGTGAAGTCCTTGAGACTGAATATGATATTGACTTATTGAAAACCTGGATATCCGCCACTGGTAAACTGAAGATTGAAGCCAAGAATGGCCGCCTCTGCATGATAGAGTTAAATGGTCAACAGATCCCTGCCAGAACATATCCCTCTCTGCAATGCAATGCCACGAGTATGCGCGACCCCTCAAGGCTGATCCTGAAGCCTCTGGTTATTGTAGTCCAGATTAACGGGCATCCTGCCCATGCATTGATTGACTCAGGATCACTAGGAGATTTTATCTCTAGTACGTTAGCCCAGCAACTGGGCATTAAGAAGAAGGAACTCACCTCCCCTGTACCTGTCCAATTGGCAGTACAGGGATCCTGCTCTCGCATAAACTTTGTGGCCACCGCCCAGTTTCAATACCAATCCATTTCCAAGCAACACTACTTTGATGTAATTAACCTCTTGGGGTATGACCTCATACTTGGAACTCCTTTCTTATTTCAGCATTGAGTCACCTTTGGGATTAACCCTCCACAAGTCGTCATAGGATCCAATAAGTCAGTCCCGTTGGAAGGATCCGGGATAACGCACCTTGCATCTAGATCAATGAAGTTATATGAGCAAGACCTCGAAGTTATCCGGGAAGAGTTATGTCAATATGCAGCACCTATATGCAAGTCGGCAAGTGACACACCTCTTCCGCCCCTCAGAGCAATTAATCATACCATTGATTTGATTGATTCAAACAGGATCTACTCATGGTGACCATCCCGTTGCCCCAAAGCCATGAGGAGTCAGTGGATCAAGAAGTAGGATGCTTATCTCAAGAATAGTCGATGGAAGGTCACCAGTTGGGGCAATACCGTTCCAATGATGATCATACCAAAACCATTGCAGCCAGGAGAACCTCCACGCTTACGCACCATGTTTGACCTCAGAGCCTGAAATGCCAACACTGTGAAAAGATCCTCGCCCCTGCCGGATATTGATGGCATTCTACGGAGAGTGGCCAAAGGTAAATACCAATCCATACTGGATGGAAAGGATGCTTATGAACAAATCCATATTGTTCCAGAGCATGTGGAGCGCTCCGCGGTCACTACACCTGACAGGAACATGGTTAGCAATGTTGTACAGCAAGGGGATTGTAACGCACCTGCTACTTACCAAGCCTTAATGAATCATCTCTTTTCTGCGCACATTGGTTGGTTCATGGATGTGTATCTTGATAATATTATCATTTACTCAGAAACGCTTAAAGAGCACATTAAGCATGTAAGAACTGTGATTGACATCCTAGAAAGAGAAAAACTTTACCTCAGAAAGGATAAACTTAGATTCCTGTGCTCTGAGATGAAAGTTCTAGGCCGTGTTGTTAGTGACCAGGGCATCAGTATGGACCCCGATAAGGTCAATGCATTGGCTCAATGGAAAACCCCAACGAACCATGACCTACTTCGAGGCTTCTTGGGAGCCGCTGGATACCTGGCAGATGACATAGATCGAGTTAGAATCCCCATGGGAATACTACATGGACTAATAGGCAACACCATCCCATTCCGATGGGAATATACACATCAACGAGCATTCAAGGATATAAAGCGGCTAGCCATTACATGCCATGACCACCACCGAGTACCAATAGACTATAGTGAGGATGCACCACCCATAAATGTCATCACTGATGGCTGCGGAACTGGAATTGCAGGAGTTGTCAGCCAAGGGGCCGACTAGCGAAAGGCAAAGGTAGCCGCATTTTACTCAGCAAAGCTCAACTCAGCCCAGCAAAACTATCCAGTGCACAAGATAGAGATGTTAGCTGGAGTTGAGACTATGTTAAGATATAGAGACATCCTACAGGGAGCTAAGTTCACTTGGTACACGGACCACAAAGGCCTGATACACCTCCTCAATCAGAAGAACCTGTCTGGGCGACAGGCTCATTGGATGGAAAAAATATCAGAGTTCAACTTTGATGTTGTATATGTCCCCGGAGTCAAAAACATCCTGTCAGACGCACTATCCTGGTTATACTCATATGATGAACCGGGCACAGTCTGTGCCCAGAGTGAATACACATACCATGATGTAATAAACAATGACTCATTGAATGATCACCTTATCTCGATGCCAGTGCTAGTCGGGATGGAGGGCAAAAGCATGACCTTATCGGCAACAACCCCTGTATCTGAAATAACAGATAAATTAGATGATAATCACCTGGAAACAGGTGAGGGACATTGATTATCAGCAGAGGCCCCAATGGAGGCACCAAAAAGCAATAAAGCACCTAAAAATAGAGCTTATCAGCAAAAGGAATTGCCTCCGGCAGAGATGGGGAGGGCGGAAACATCCAGAGAATTTGCTGCCTGAATGACAAAACATTTCGCGCTGAGAGGCCCTCAGCAACGAAAGGAGGGCAAGGGTACAGACAAAAGACTCACCATCCAAATCCCAGCAAGGAAAAAACAGAACGCTATAGATCTGGAACAAGAACGTGAGCTAGAAATAGCGAATCAATCCCAGCAATTGCAACAGACAATTAAATTACTTAACCCTGTAACATTGACCGAATTAATGGCTGGAGGGCGAGAGCCAATTGACCTGTTAGAAACCTTACGAGGCAGGTACAACAATAACACTACAATGTCGACCGTAGTAGAGAAGCCACAAGAACATAAAAACTTTGAGTACACTGACAATGGATTATTGTACCTGAACACTAATGGAAAAAGGGTGTTATGTATCCCAGACATTAAAGTGAATGGCCGGAGCATCCGCAAAATAGTTATTTCTGAAGCTCACACAATGTTAGCGCACCTAGGAGCTAGGAAAACATTAACCTACTTACGAGAAAATGTATGGTGGAAAAGTATAAGCAGCGACGTACATACCTTCTGTGAGTCATGTGTCATTTGTGCCAGGAGTAAACCTTCAAACCACAAACCATATGGTTTACTGAATCCATTGCCGGTTCCCACCCAACCCTGGGAAGTCATTGGAATAGACTTTGTGGGACCGCTACCAGAATCTAAGGATCGCAATGCAACATACAACTCCCTGACAGTGATAATCGACCACTTAACAGCTATGGTCCACTTAATTCCCAGCCGTACCAGTTACACAGCAAGGAACATTGCAGAACTAATATTTGCTGAAGTCTACAAGCTTCATGGACTACCAAAAGCCATTATAAGTGATCATGACTCATACTTCACAAGCATTTTCTGGTTGCACCTCCATGAACTAATAGGAACACAGCTCAAAATGTTGAGCGCGTACCATCCCAAATCAGACGGAGCTACCGAGCGTGCCAATTGTACTGTCACACAAATAATTAGACAATGCGTGAACCCGAACCAGCGAGACTGGGTGTCAAAATTACCCACAATAGAATTTGCAATAAACAGTGCCCGATCCAAAAGCACAGGTTACTCCCCCTTCTTTCTAAACTATGGAAGAATGCCTAGGATGATGGTGTGGGACTCTGCTCACAAAAATGAATATTTGGGCGTACGAGTATTTGCGCAACGCCTAAGGTCCGCTATCTTCGCAGCCCATGATAGTATACTTGCTGCTTGGGTAAAACAGACAAGGAATGCAAACCGAAAGAGAATCCCTGTCCCCTTCAAGGAGGGAGATTTTGTCTATGTATCAACCGAGAATATGACATTTCCTAAAGGCTTAGCACATAAGCTGATTCCCAAATTTGTGGGTCCTTATTTACTTCTAAAGGACTTTGGGAACCATTCCTTCCAAGTCCAACTCCCTGCTCACATGAGACAACGAGGCATCCACAATTCGTTCCATGCTTCGCTCTTGAGGATACATCATCCAAATGATGATAGGAGATTCCCTGGTAGGCTATACTCCCAATTAACCTCTGAAATCGAACCTGAGCAGGACCAAGAATGGTCGGCTGATAAGATCATTAATCACTCAGGGTCCAAAACTACTGCTATTTTCGAGGTACTATGGCGTGCCGGAGATAAAACTTGGTTACCCTATGATCAAGTCCGAGAATTGGATATTTTATCTCTGTACCTGGAAGCCATTAACATCGAGACAATTCACGAGCTTCCGGAAGGAACGGGAAATCCTCCTACAGACGACCCTCAAGTTTTTCTGGGGTCCTTTCTGCCTGAACCTATAAATACTGACCACTATCCTGCCTACCATCCCATCTCTCAGCAGCCTCTTCATCCTCTCAACCCCCTTACCAACCTCCCAGAAGTCACCTATCGACCCGCTGCTACCAATATGTCCCACCGACCCAAAAACCATTATATTCCCCACCTCTGCCTTGCGAGGCGCCCCAATGGCTTCATCCAACTCGCTTTCTTCGAGCCGAACGTGATTATCCACCCCGCTCAATTATTAAAATTCCTCGACTACGACAACGAAGTCCGCCGTCGTCAAGTTACTGCTATTACCGCTGAGCCAGTCGGTTACGAGTCCTTTGCCACCGCGTATAATGCCACCAATGGTGATAACCCCTGCAAATTCATCACTCGCGACCCCACTACTGGAGATTGGAACTACGATACTTTTCCCATCCCGCGATCTGTCCTTACCTTCCCCATCCTCGACCCTCGCTACGCCGAACTTCGCGCATTTGGCATACTCGACGACAAGGGAGACATTGATACCTGTTCTTGGGCTAGTCTGAAGAACGCCCTTCTCCGCCCCCACCGTGAGGCAGTCCGCAACCATGCTCGATCGGAGACTCGCCGAAGGGAGAAGGAACTTAAAAAGCGCCGTCTTGAGGACGCCAAGCCCGACGGCTTCGAGTTGCCCTCCTTCTCCTCCGAAGGCAAGAAGAAACGCGCCCGTAAGACGCCCCCTACTTCCCCCGTTACCGACCCTCTCGCTGCCCTCGAGGAAATGACCCTCGACGCCGCTTTCTTCGAGGCCGCTGCTTGATCTCGGCAGTCCCCCGTCGAACTCCGTCTAACAAGAGGTCCCGTGTTCGAACCTCACACCTTCGTTTATTTCAAAAAAAAAGAGTTTTACCCATGGATCTCGTTCTATTCGCTGCTCATCGCTTCATTCATTCATTATTAGGTATCCTTCACTCGTTCCCGATACCTGGAGGGCGTATGTAACGGACGTGACCCATCTCGCTTACTCTATCTTACTTCTGTTACTATCTTGCCTTGTGATTCTAGTTGCTACCGGGTACTCTAGTTACCGATACTATATAAACCAGTAAAGTGTTAGGGTACCTGAGCTTCTTCCCAATTATCAGGACTTAACTCAGTTCTATCGATTGTGTGAAGACTCTAACTCCCGTGTGATAACACCGTCACGCACGCTGTTCTCACAGTTACATAAGGCGCCTATCCAAGTTCTGCCACGAGGACTTTTTTCTGCGGTTGTATATAGATTGACCTCGTTGAACTTGTTGACATCGTTGAAACTTGACTGCGTCGTCCACCTTCAGTTCTGAACCATTCTACCATCATGCAGCCTACGGGAAACGGCGGGCAGCCTTCTAAACCTGTCACTCCTCCACGACCGAAAGACAATGGGCCAAAGATTGGTTCTACACCAATCAAAAACCACAGGGCAGTGTCTAGTGAACTGAATGCCATCTCTGAAAAACTGGAGTCTCGGATGGCAGGCTTTCATGTTGAAATAACAGAACGAGTTGTCGGACCTGTCGATGCAGCTGTTTTCACCGAATTCTTACCTCAATGTACAGGCACACCACCTGATGGTCAAGCAGCTTATCGGGAACTTGCGCCGTTGTTGGACCGTGCGACTAATGAGCGGGACATGTATATACCCTTGGTATGTGGATGATATCGTTATAACTTTACATTTGCTGATAATCGTCTAGGTTAAATATCTAAATAAACTGCGGCCTTCAGAAAACATCAACTTCTGCGACAAGCACGACAACGTCTTGAGAGTGTTTGAC